>PJEM01011952.1:0-50321 GCA_004023845.1 Helogale parvula
TCTCTCTCTCTCTGCTCCTCCCCTGCTCACACTCATGGTCTGTCTCTCTCTCTCAAAAATAAATAAACATTAGAAAAAGAAAAAGAGAGTCATTAGGGAAATACAAGTTAAAGCTACAAGCCCACTCTAACAGCTAAAACTGAGAAGACCACCGCTGGGGACGTGTTTTGGCAAGGCTGCACAGGGCCAGGGACTCTCAGCACTGCTGCTGGATGTAAATCTGTACAATAACTGTGGAAACCATGCGGACAGTTTCTTTTAAGAAATCAAACCTATGTGTGGCACCTGGGTGGCTCAGTTGGTTAAGCATCCAACTCCTAATCTGGGCTCAGGTCATAGTTAATGGGATCCAGCCCCGAATCGTGCTCTGTACTAACAGTATGGAGCCTGCTTTAGATTCTCTGTCTCCACCTCTCTCTGCTTTTCCCTTGCTCTCTCACATGCATGCTCGCTCTCAAAATAAATAAATATACTTAAAAAAAAAGAAATCAAACCTACACTTATCCAATAACCCAGCCATCTGCTACTAGGCTCTTCCCAGTGACAGAAGGGGACATCCTTTCATACAAAGATATGTTCATGAATGTTCATTACACCTTTGTTTCTAATAGTTCCATGTGTCCACCAACAGGAGCATTTGTTTATCCAAACACATTGAGATGTATCTACACTATGGAATATTATTCAGCCATAAAAAGGAACACATTCTTGATTCAAGCACTAACAGGGATGAATTTCAAAATTATGAGCAACTCGATAATTCGATTTATGATTCTAGAAGGTGCACGCTAATCTGTCGTGGGAGAAAACAGCTTGGTGTCTGCTTGAGGGTGACATAGGAGGCTGACAAAGGGATACAAGGAAATTTAGGACCGGATGAATATGTTCGCTATCATGACTGTAGTGATGACTACATGGGTGTGGACATTTGTCAAAACTCCTGAAACTGGACATTTTTGCTATATACAGATGATCGATTTTACTGCAATAAAGTAATTTTTTTTAAGAGTTGAATACGGGGCACCTGAGTAGCTCAGTCAGTTAAGTGTTCCGACTTCAGCTCAGGCCATGATCTTGCAGTTCATGAGTTTGAGCCCTGTGTTGGGGTCTGTACTGATAGCTCAGAGTGTGGAGCTGCTTCGGATTCTGTGTCTCCCTCTCTCTCGGTCCCTCTCCCACTCATGCTCTGCTTCTCTCTCTCAAAAATAAATAATAAAAAATTTAAAAAAATTGCTTTAAAGAGTTGAATACCTCCAGAGATCGTGAATGAGACTGACACACAGGACTGGCTCCTTTTCCACAGTCCATGTGGGACCCATTGATGACCCTGTTCTCTGAAGGTCGGATGTCTCCACGGTGACAAGCTCGGGGACCTGACAAATATTTAAGTCTACTTCATTTCCCTGATCGCTTCTGCCAGGAAGATCATAACATTTTGACACTTCTGACAAGCTTGATGACTCAAGTACATATCAAAGAGCCACTGGAATGTCAGGCGGTACTCCACCTGTGTGCCTTGAGCTGGGGGCATTCTTATGAGGCCATTTTGTCTTAAGCTTGTCAGAGAGGCTGTTGCCCGTGGAGGTGGAGGTGGGGAGAGCCTTGGAGGTCACGGAGAACCTGGACACACCACTAATTCCACCCACAGTTCTCTTCTTAGATAAGAATGCTTTTCAGTACTCAGAATGGGATTGGCTGAACACACCCATTCGTTTGAGTGGTCCAGTTGACATGAGGCAGCTGTTGATTGGCTCATCCTGTTCCTCCTAATGACCAGAGACAGCTGCTTATTCATGGGCTGTGATAGCCACACCCCTAACCCTAGGTTATTGTTCTAAGGCACCCACAGTCCTGTTGTTTATAGCCCACAAGGCAGCCTCGCTTTGGCTGCCAGAGCCATGGCCCAGAGCCATGGAGAGCGCCTGGGAATTTACCCCTTCCAGGGGCCCTGGGGTCTGTGCTGGGTGCTCCAGGGCTGGCTCCCAGTCCCTCCAGTCTTTTCTTCTCATCCCGCCCTCATGCAGGGAGCCTGAGAAGCTGATGAGGGCTTTTCTTCTCTCTGCAAGGTGGGTCTCCCAGCCCTCTCGTGTAACCTAACCCCGTCTTTGCCCATGGGCGCTTGGGCAGAGCAGATCTGGCCACTGGCTTGGGGTCTCACTCTCACCCTCTGTGGCTGAAGGAGGGATTGCTGTCCGACCAGGAAGACCCTTGTTTCCTCTCTACGTGGAGGACATCTGAGCGTTTGGCTTTCGGGCACCCCCATCCCCAGCTCAGGGCTGCAGGTTGTGGAGGACAAAATCCCTTTTGCAAAGAAACAATTCTGTGCAGTGCAGCGGGCACCACCCACCAGGGGCGCATGACCACACCTCAGCCAATCAGAGTCTTCCCTGAGATTTGACATATGGGCACGTGCGGGGGAGACCTATTTCTCTTGGATCATAGTTGGGAAGACTTGGGCGACCTGAGGCGGCTGTTTCTTCCCTCGGCTGTGCAGAAAGCTGGCCTGAAAAAGACGTTAACCGAGGGAAGCAGAGCTAGGAGACAGGAGGCAGAAAGCAGTTCCATCCCTGTGTTTGTGTCTCGTGTGCCAAGAAATTGTTACATCTTTTGCTCCAACTGTTAGTGTTCTATCCCCCTTGCCATAAAAGGTTCTGCCTACAATGAGTTGCAATCAAGGTGCAGAACTGAACTCCAGAAGGGAAGCCAGGCAGGGAACAGAGAAGCTGTTCAGGGGCTGAGCTGCCAGTGACAATGGGCATTGTCGTGCTGTGATGGCGCCGCCTGCAGGCAGGGCTAGGGTTAGAGGCTCCACCGGGCCACCTGCAGAGATCCTGACTCCCTCCCCACCCCCAGGGGTCTAAGGAACTGTGTGTCTGCACTTGGTCTGTCTGTTTCACTTATGCGTCATGCGTGTTCCTTACCTGGCCCTTGTGGATGTTCAAGGTTGGGATCCTTGGTAAACGTAATAGCAATTTAGAATTCTAGAATCCGAGAATCAATCATAGTCGAAGACGCTTAGGATTATAGAATCTTAGAATCCATTACTTCAATAAACATTTTCTGAATGCCTCGTTTGTGCTAGGCGCTGAGCTGGATGCTGGGAAGACAGGGCTGAAATGGACATCTTTAGTCTCTCCCCCCAGGAGCGGTCCATTCTAGAATCACGGAAATTCTGAATAAAGGGGGGACTCTGGGGACTTTCTCAGCTTCACTGTTTCACCTCCCCAGAAGAAGAAGGAAAGGTCAGGCTTGTGGAAGGGCTGGGTGGGGGAGGGAGGTTACAGGGAGGGTGAACTGGGAAGGAAGCGGCTCTAGGGCAGGGCCCCTTGTCCCCATGGAGGCTCCTGCTCCCCATGGGGGCCCTACAGCTCCCAGTACAGCCGCCTTACTGGTGTTGGTGCCTCGGGGGTCCGGCCAGTGTGAGTTGCTGCTGGAAGGCTCCTAGGGACGGTGGCAGGGGTGGGGTGAACACTTCCAGGGGGGCTGGGAACAGGCCTCCCGGGGACAGTGAGGGGCCTGGCTCCCTGCCCTGTCCTTCATGACTACAAGTCCCCCATCACTGCGTCCACCAGCTCTGGGAGCACTCACCTGTGGATTCGGGGCCATGCAGGTCATGGAAAGAGCCCTCAGACTAGAGGGCTATGAGGGACTCCTTGGAGGGGCCAGCCCAGCCCTTGCCGCTCAGACTGCTGCCCCCCCTGTGGCCCCCTCCAGGCCCGGGGTCCCCAAAGAAGACTCCCTTGATAGGATGGTTTTGATGACCCAGTCCATTCCTGGCCAAGCCAGTTTTTTCTTTAAATACTAGCGGGAACGTCATCCCAGGTTCTATTTTTAAACTTTAAGTACACAATCACATCAGCAAAATAAGCTATGTGGCTTTTAATGTTTACCCTTAGTTTTAAGTATGAGATTTGACTTTCCTTAAACAAAAAGGAAATGGGCTTTTTCAGCCAAGTCAACAAAACAGTGCAGAGAAACTGACAATGAAAAGTAGTAGCCCCTTGAACTGCTCCCCCTGAGTTCTGCTCAGCAGAGGGATCCACTTCCAACTTGATTAGCTGTTTCTCCCACCAGTTTCCTCATAAAACTAAATAATACCTTGGTCCCACCGTCTCTCAGCTTCCTGCTATGACAAGTGAGGCTTTAGCTCATTTCTACGCCAGCCGGTCTCCCCTTCTGCCAACATTATTATATTTTTAGTTCTTTCGGTTACCTTGGCAATTTCAGGTAAAGGAGTCACACATTTATCTCTCTAAAAATAAGATTACAAGTTTTAAGGTAACGGTGATTACTATTTATCAGCCCACGTGGCCAGAAAACACGGGGTGGGGGATGGGGGGGTAGAACTCACTTCATTTGTGGCTGGATCTGGGCTTCCAGCTTTTTCTTTCGGTTTCCTCTCTCTGCTTTCTTCTGTGCTGACCTCGATCTCAGGAAGCCTTCCTTCACACTGTAGAGAAGATGGCTTAAGTGATTTGGCTTCCATCCCTCCCTATGAAAGGTTCTGCTTAAAATAACACACACTTTAGGGTCAAAACCATATTCCCAAAGGGAAATGAGTCCTAGACCTGAGAAGTGCAGTGAGTTTGCCAAGGGGAAGACCTAACCACCCATCCTCAAAACAAATATTCATAAAGGGCTTCTTTTGTGCCCAGCCTCAGGGACTGTGATGTGAGCCAAGATCAGCACAGTCTCTGATCTCATGGAGCTGACGGTCTACTTCAACAGACAGATGCTAAGAATATCATAAATTAAGGGCGTCTGGGTGGCTCAGTTGGTTAAGCATCCGACTTTGGCTAAGGTCATGATCTCACGGTTCATAGGTTCGAGTCCCGCATCGGGGTCTGGCCTGACAGCTCAGAGTCTGGTGCCTGCTTCAAATTCTGTGTCTCCCTCTTTTTGCCCCTCACTTGCTCACACACACTCTCTCTTGTTCTCTCTCTCAAATGTAAATAAATTTAAAAAAAATTTTTTTAAATGTCATAAATTAATGTGAATTAGTAGCCACAATAAACACTGTAAGGGAGAGGGGGGAAGTACTGTGGAGACATATATACCGGGGATTTCTTGAGGGGATGATGGTTGAGCAGGAATAAAGGTTTAGGGGTAGAATGGGGAAAGTAGGGCCAAGAGAGCACTACAGGCAGAAGGAACAGCCTGTGCAAAGGCCCTGTGCCAGGAAGAATGGTGCTGTTTACAGAGGATTAGAGATTCCCAATGACTCAAGAGTGGATGGTGCTGGGGAGCATGTTAGGTATCTTCTCAGGTAGGAACAGGGGATGGATCTGATTGTGCAGGACTTCTGAGGCCAGCTTAGTAGGTTTGTTCTTTATCCTAAGAGAGAGGGAGCCATGGAGCAGGGCAGGAGGGCCAGAAGAAGAGACACGACGGACTAGTTTCATATTCTGGGCAGAGTTCTCACCTGCCACACTGGGAACAGATTGCAGTGGGGAAGCAAAAGTGGGTCCTGGGAGTCCCGCTGGCAAGCTGCTGCTGTGGGACAGTCACCCACGCTCATGAAGGGCCTTCCACCTGCCCCGGCTGCATCCACCCCCAGCAGCCAGGACCCTCAAAATGACTTTTATGATGTCCAAGAGAAAGTCCCAAATTACTAGAAATATGAAAACAGGAACTAAAATCAGGAGAGTGGCAAGCAATGGAGAACAACCTCAGAATGACCCAGACGTTAGAGTGCCCAGACCCAGACTTTACGGGGGGGGGGGGTTCTGGCTAAATTCAAGGCGGTAAAGAGAAATATGCTCAGAACAATGATGGAAAGATAGGCAATCCCAGCAGCGAGGTCGATTTGTGAAAATGAACCAACTGGAAATTGTCGAACTAAAAAATACTCTTTAAAAAGACCACCGGGGGATGCCTGGGCGGCTCAGTCGGTTGAGCGTTTGACTTCAGCTCACGTCATGATCTCAGAGTTGGTGGGTTCGAGCCCTGTGTTGGGCTCTGTGCTGACAGCTCACAGCCTGGAGCTTGTCTTCAGATTCTGTGTCTCCCTCTTTCTGTCCCTTCCCTGCTTGTTCTCTCTCTCTCTCAAAAATAAATAAAAAACATTTTTAAAAAGCCACAGGATGGATTAATAGAAAATTGGAGATGGAGGAAAGAATCAAAAAATTAAAGAGATCCAGTTGAGATTTCCAATCTGCAGGGTACAGAAATAAAAACAGAAAAAAGGAAAGGAAAAATCTCAGAGTCTCAGGGACTTAGAGAACAATGTCGAAAGAAAAGCCTGACCTACACGGATTGCAGCTTCAGGAGGGTGTGCATGTTGTGTGTGTGTGTGTGTGTGTGTGAGTGTGTGTGTGCATGTGGAGGAGTAGAAAGAAACTATTTAAAGGAATAGTGGCTGACGAGTCTCCAGGTTTGATGAAAGGCAAATATTTACAGATGGGTGAAGCCCAGAAAACCCCAAGCAGAATGGATTTAAAGAAAATTGCACTTCGGTGTACCAAAGTCGATCCACTGAAACGCAACGTTGAGAGCATTTTGAAAGCAGTCAGACAGTGTGTTACATCGATGTGCATTTGCAGCTGTAGGAAATAACACAGGACACGTGGTACATGACTGACTGCCCGGCTCTACAGAGAAGTGATGGAAGCCATGGGGCAGTGACCTTTTATCTTTAAGGTGGATCAATCCAGAAGCCTGTATCATTCAAAGGCCAGAATGAAATCAAAACATTGTCAGATAAAAGACAACGAAGGGAATCAGTTACCAGTAGAAATGAATTATAGAAATACTAAAGACCAGGGACGCCTGGGTGGCTCAGTCGGTTAAGCGTTCGACCCTTGGTTTCAGCTCAGGTCATGATCTTGCAGTTCTTGAGCTGGAGTTGGGCTCTGCGCTGACGGCATGAAGCCTGCTTGGGATTCTGTCTCCCTCTCTCTTCCCCTCCCCTGCTCTCTTGCTCTCTCTCTCAAAAATAAATAATAATAATAAAAGGAAATACTAAAGACCAAAGTTCTTTAGGCTGAAGGAAAATGCTATCAGATGGAAATGCAAGTATTCAAAGAAGAAATGAAAAACACCAGAAATTATAAATGTGTAAGTATGAGACTATGTTTTTATTTTATTTCTTAAGATGTGTTCGACTCCTTACAGCAAAAAGTACAATATGGCATTGAGGAATTTATAACTACGTAGCTACAATAGCCCCCACTACTGCTATGTCACAAAAAGGCAAAGGATTGGACCTATACGGATACAAAGTCAACACCCGAGGGCGTATTTTGTAATCTTTAGATCAATAAGTTTAAAAAACTAATGCAGGGTTACCTCAGTAGCTCAGTCGGTTAAGCATCTGACTTTGGCTCAGGTCATAATCTCACGGTCCATGGGTTCGGGCCCCGTGTCGGGCTCTGTGCTGACAGCTCAGAGCCTGGAGCCTGCTTCAGATTCTGTGTCTCCCTCTCTCCCTCTCTCTCTCTCTGCCCCTCCCCCACTCGTTCTCAGTCTATGTCTCTCAAAATAAAAAATAAAGACATAAAAATTTTTTTTAAACTAATGCAAATAGGTATGGCTGAACTATACCAATAGATAAATACAAATGAATTCCTAAATATAGATTTGATTAATTCAAGCCAAGGCAGAGAAGAACTAGAGAAACAAATTAACAGCAACAAATAATTACCTAGAAGAGATGAGTAGAAAATCAAGAGTAAAATGCTAAATCTCACCCCGATCACATCATACTTACATTAACGTCAACAGAGGGAACACTCCAATAAGCAGAGCGTTTGTTTCTTACAAACCGCTTTTCCATTTGTTTCTTACAAACTTCTCCTGCCCCGGAAGGCGGCCAAGGGCATGGTTCTGCCCCATTACCGAAGAGAAAAATCCCAGGCTCAGAGAAAGGCAGTGACCTGCCTGAGGTCGCACAACATGTCAGAGTCCAGGATGGAGACCTCAGCCTCCCACTGGCCTCCAATGGGCCCTGCCCTCCTGGCTGTAATATGAAGGGATTTGAGGGTGATCGGAAGCCTCCTGCTTTGTCTCCACCGGCTGGGGCACAGCACTAACTGGCCCAAGTTCGAACGTGAATAACAAATAGAAAAGAATGAACCTTAGACTGGAAAATATGGATTAATCCTTACTGGGGGGGCTTGGGGTCTAGACGGGGGAGGAGGATCATGAGAGCAGAAATGGCTCCCTGAGGATCAGTTCCAGGGTCCAAGTGCACCTGCAGGGGAGATGGTGGGGAAAATATGGGTGACAGTGTCACAGAAACATGGGACAGGACAGCACTGGCAGCTCTGAGGAGCTCGGAGTCCTTTATGTGTCCAAGTCCCCCCACCAGCCCAAGACGCAGGGACAACGACCTTATTGTGCAATAAGGGGGTGAGACCCTAGGGTCTCAGCCGCAGAGCCAAGCCTTGAGCCTGAGCACAAGCCCATCGCCTTGGCCTCCCCATGCCCAGGGCAGGGGCTCAGAAGATGGGCAGGGCCTGCCCCTCGGCCTGGAGAACGTGGATGGGGGTGTGGTCGTGCCCCTGTGCACAGCAGCCATCCTACGATGTGTGGGTTGGCTGGGGAGGCAGTGGGACAGAGGCTGGGCTGCCACCGAGGGGGCCGCTGGGATTATGGGCGTGTGTCCCAGAAAGGAATTAAGAGGCTCTGGATTCAGTCTCAGCTCTGACATCCCCCGGCCCCCCTGGAGTGATCTGGAGCTGCTTGTGTGGGGAGGGCTCAGGTGCAGGTGCAGGCCACCCCCACCTAAGCCAAGTGGTTTATGGATGTGAATTCACTTAATCCTCACTACCACCCATAAGAAAGGCACCATCCTCATTTTACAGATGCAGAAATGGAGGTCCGGCACAGTTATTAAGTAGCTTGCCCGGGTCACACACTGGGAAGCGGTGGAGCCCAGGTTCATGGCCAGGCTGGCTCTGGAGGCCGAGCCCCTCACCACCCCGCCCTGCCGCTGCCTTAACAGTGACCGAGACAGTAGGCAGCATGGACTGAAGTCCTCCTTCATGCCAAGCGCTCACGGCCTCAGCTCACTGAATCCTCTCCTTCCTCCAACGTGACGGTTTTTTGCTCCTTTTGCTTGTGTCTTTTGTCCCCAAAACAGATGGGAGGCCGAGGCCCAGAGCAGACGCTCAGGGTGTGAGTGACAGAATTTGAATGCAAGCCTGTCTGAATCCAGACCCGGTGCAGTCTGTGACGTCAGCACCTGAGCCCCATGACAAGGCGATTGGGAAGGGAACTGGAGAACCCTGGAAGCAGCTTCTAAGGGATGCCCATTCTGGAAGGATTGCTCTGCCCAGGGTGATGCTCACCCCACGGCTTAGTGTGCTCCTTGGGGGGAAACCCCAGCATTTGGCAGGTGCTGGTGGCCATTCAGCCAGAGACCACCCTCCTTCTCCCAGAGATGCTGCGTGTGGTGCCCCGAGCCCCACGGAGGTGCTCCCACACTGACCTGGGCACCGATCAGGCCCCCAGTGCTGGGGCCCCCAGAGCCTGATCCACCCACCCCCATGGACATCCCGAAGGCTGGCACCCCAGGGAGGGTTTGGGCTCAGTGGTCTTAGTGCTGTCTGGGCTGATTCTAATACAGGCATCAAGGGCCCACACCTGAGAAGCTCTGGCATTTTCTCTGCTCTGCAGGCCGAAGAAGACAGTAGGGAGCCGGGGAGAGGAGCAGGAGAGGGGCACCCAGAGTGGACCCTGCCTTTTGGAAGGGGAGCTCTGGGGTGTCTTGCAGCCTAAGAGAATGGGGGAGCTCATGGTGGGCACACAGAGCCCATGCCTCTGCCCCAGCAGCTCTCATTTGCCTGGAAACTTCGGTGAGGGGGGGGGTCCAGTGAGTGTCAATGGGGGTTCCTAACGTCCCTGCATGGGTTGGCCAGGCCGGAGCCATTTCTGGAGGAGTGACAGCCAAGATCATTCTGTGTGGCGGACGCAGGGGTCCTGGGATCCAGCCCCACTGGGCCAAGGTCTGAGCTTCCTGTCCTGACTCTCCACTAGCCTAGGGTGTGACCCTGGGCAAGTCGTTTCCCTTCTCCAAGTCTCTGTCTCCTTGTCTGCAAGGCAGGAAGGCCCTGTGATCCCGCACGCTGCCGCTGTCAGGGGAGACAGATGTCCCTACAGGTGGGGAGAGCGTTGACTTGGGAGCAGACGGAGATGTACCGAGTCTAGCCCTAGTGCGCTTCTCATGGGAGTCTTTCCTGGGGACCCAATCAGAGGGCAGCGTTGGTACTCCACGGAGACTCCTGTCCCCACCGCACCATGGCTGCCTCAGCTTCGGGGCACATCACCCCTCCCTCACTCCCCAGTCCCCCCCCCCTCAGCCGAGGGGAGGCCACTGGGGCTGGGGGGAGGGGAATGCACATGAACTCCATGAGTTCCACTCTAGTTGGGGAGAGGGGGAGTTGTACAAAGCCATGATTTTTGAGCATCTTCTTGCTTGGAAGTCAAGCCCCACCCACCCTTCCAGACACATTGTCCCTGATGTTCCTAGAAATAGCACCTCTCTCGATTCCTTAAAAATCCTCAGTACTGGGGCACCTGGGTGGCTCACTTGGTTAAGCGTCCTGACTCTCGGTTTCGGCTCAAGTCAAGATCTCACAGTTTGTGGGTTCGAGCCCCACATCAGGCTTTGCTTGGGATTTTCTCTCTCTCTCTCTCTCTCTCTTTCTCTCTCTGCTACTCACTGTGTCTCTCTCACAAAATAAATAATTAAGTTTAAAAACTCCTCAGCACCCTTGAAAGTCCAGCTGGAATGTAGCCCCTTCCTTGAGCCTGCCCAGATGCTCCAAAGCCCACTTGCTGCCTCCTCTCCCCTGCCCCCAGGGTGTGTGGAGAGAGCAGGGAAGTAGAGCCCAGCAGGCGGAGTTTGCACCCAGCTCCTCCCTGCCTGGCTGTGTGACCTTGGACAGGTCTCTGCTCTTCTCTGAGTCTATTTCCTCGTCTGACCACATTGTTGCCTGACCTTGTAGAAGGCACTCAAAATGTGTCACTTTTATGATTTCCCTTAACGCAGTCTGTTAATTTGTTGCCTTGGTGCCCACAATCTCTCTACTTACAAAGTAGGATCCCAGAGGTAAGTATCGTTATTGTTCAACTTCCTTCAGTGATGTAACAAATATTCTTTACACGCCCCTCCACTGGGTGCTACAGACACAGAGAGGAGCACTGCCCAGCCCCACCCCGCCTGGAAGGCTCGTGGTGCCGGCACCCCCATTCTGAGCAGCGTGTGACGAGGGAACATGGCAGGACGCGCCCCATGGGCGCCCGTCTCAAGTCCAGGTTGAACTCCAGGCCCTGTCTGAACTCAGTTAAATGTAGACAAACTGTGGAGCAACAAGAATAATCTTAAAAGGGATTTCAATTCTTACTCCAATCTCTTAATGCAACTAGAAGGAGGGTTCAATTTATCGCCCCCATGACGCTTTGCAAAGGCCTGTTCCCAGGAGCAACAGCGGGTTTCTTGAAAGCCATGCCCCCAGTGCCCCCAGTGCCCCCAGTGTCCCCAGTGTCCCCAGAAGCACGAGGCACGACTTGGCTTTTCAGTTACCCCGACCCCTTCCCCGTCCTGCAGATTAACTTGCACTGCTGCTTCTCCACTGTCTTTCGCTCCGCCACCCCTTCTCCTGATTCTGCACCCCAATATTTAAAAATTGTCCCACAAAGATGGTGTCCTCCTTTGGGAGTTAGGAGAGGGGGAGCGTCTCGGGGCAGAGCGGAGGACACAGTACAGTGACACATGCCATCCTGGTCATGCAGCTTCTCAGTCAACGCCCAGACAAATGTCCCTGAAGCCCCAAGCCCCTTGAGTGTATGAATTTTGAAACTGAGAACTTGATAGTGGTCAAATCCCGAGCACTCAGGGACAGTCCTGCCCAGTGACTCTCAGTTTCCTGACACCTCCAATGGTCTCTGGGCATGTCCAGTCCCACCATGGCAGAAACCCGCCGGCAAGGAGCCCTCTTGCTATGCCAGGGAACCCTCTGCTCAGAGGAGCGGTGTGGACCCTGCCTCACTGTGACTCTGTCTCTGGCAGCCGGACCCCACACACCCCAGGCTGTGGCGCTCCAGTGAGTGTGATGGATTCTCCCAGAATCTCTGAGGGTCGTCACATCATCTGTGTCACAGCTTGGGCAGGCGGGAGGGTGTGGGTCTGATCCTCACTGTCCAGCCAGCAGAGCAAAGAGCTTTTGACCCTTATGTAGAGCCATGTGCTTTCTTTCTCTTGAATGTCCCTCCTTCGTGACATCGGTAACACTCCACTCCACGCATCTGCTCTGTGCTCCGCTCTGGATACATCCCAGCCTTCAGAGTGCCCCCAGTCTGGATGGGGAGGCAGGTGGGGACACGCCATCTATGAAGCAGTGTGGTGACAGCTCCAATGACAGGAACCCAGAGGAATATGCCTGGAAATTGAGTCTGGGGTCAGAGAAGATTCTGGAGTCAGGAGTTCCAGGCTTCATAGGTCAGTTAGAGCCCGAGGACTTAGTTTACCTCCCCTTTCTCTCTCATCCTCCCCTCCCTCTCCCCCTCCTCTCACTCTCTCTTTCTCTGTCTCTCTTTCTCTCTCACTCTCTGCCACCTCTTCCACACTTCTTGTACAGACTATGATGCTGGAGGGACAGGTGACCAGGACACAGGGCCTGTCCTTGTGGAGCTTGTAGCCAGTAGAGGAGAGATGTCCCAGACGAATCACTGCTCAGATCAGTAATTCACCCCTCCTGGGACAAGTATCACCCAGGAGAGGGCTTTGATGCTCTGAAAGAGACACAATAGGGACGCCTGGGTGGCTCAGTCAGGTGAGCGTCTGACTCTGAATTTCAGCTCAGATCATGATCTCATAGTTTGTGGGATCGAGCCCCATGTCAGGCTCTGCGCTGTTAGCATGGAGCCTGCTTGGGATTTTCTCTCTCTCTCTGTCCCTCCTCTGCTCATGCACAAACATGCAGGTGCTCTGTCTCAAAATAAATAAAATAAAACTTAAATAAAATGAAAGAGACACAATAATATAGACTTGACCAACCCTGAGGAGGCGGGGAAGAGCCACAGGACCAGGAGGGTAGTCTTGGCAGAGAAGAGCATGTGTAAAGGTCCTGTGGTGGGTGGGAGCCTGGTGCATTCTGGGAGGCTGAGAGAAGGCTCTAAACGCTGGAGGGCTGAGAGCACAGTTTGGGGAAACCTGGACTGAGAGAAAGTGAGGAAGGAGGAGGGGTCAGGCTGAGTTGCCCATCGGTGAGCTTTCCATACCCCTGGCCCACGGCTGGGTCATCCCTTCCCTACCACACACACCAGGCAATGCCTTCTCAGAGCCATGCTCTGTCCCGGGTAAGTAGGATCCTGGAAATGACCAAGACCTTGCCCTGCTAATTCCACACTTCACCACCCTGTCTCTGACTCTGCTTTTGGTATTTGCTCTTCACATCCTGCTGACCCCTGAAGGGGCCCTGGTCTGACAGTCAGAGAATGGCCGCACCTGTGCTGACCCAACAATGGGGAAATGATAGTATGCACAGTGATTGTGAGGAGTAAAAGGGACAGTGTGGGAAGAGGATGGAGCCCCCTAAACCCAGCTATGGGGCTCCTACCGCCCTGCGCAGCCACACCTCACAGGACCCCACTTTTCTCCAGAACAGCATCAAATGTGCACTGAAGCAGAGCATGTCCCCCTCGCCCCCAGCGCATAAAATGATTCTGCACCTGGATGAGCTCCGTGCTGTCCCAAAGGGTGGGTGCTGTGGCCAAGGTCGGACTCCAACTGCCTTCCCTGTCCCCCTAACAGCAGATGGAGGAGGCAGCCCAGATTTTGTGCCCCACCTGCTGGAGGCGGCTTCCTCCCCATGAGCCCCAGGGCCGAGCGTCTGCCTGCACACAGTAGGAGCTCCAGCCTGTCCTTGACATGTGAAGCCCCCAGGGCAGTGGCCCAGATGAAGGCTCACATTCCTGAATACCTAAAATGATAAATCAAGGGGCTCCTGGGGGGTTCAGTCGGTCAAGCATCCAACTTCAGCTCAGGTCATGATTTCATGGTTCATGGGATTGAACCCCGCATCAGGCTCTCTGCTGACAGCTTGGAGCCTGGAGCCTGCTTTGGATTCTGGGTCAGTTTTAAATAAAATGATAAATCAAGGCTGCAAACTGGCAAACAAAATCCACCCTGACAAATGCGAATTCATCACAACCTGGGTGGCCAGGTTTGATTTGAATGTTCTTAGGCCCCCGTGGAATTCCAGCCCAGACATGGAAGGACCAGCTATGGTCCCTCCTGGGCCCACCCCCGGATCTGCCCACCCCCGGATCCACCCCACGCCTCCAGGACCGCACTTGCTGTGGTCACTCCAGCACTTGCATCCAAACAGTTCCAGAACCCCACCAACAGCTGTCCTCAGCCCTCCTCAGGCCTGGGGCACTCACCCCACGGTGTGTCCACCCTTGGCAGACAGACCCAGATGGCAAATTCCGGGGTCCCGGGGACCAAACAGTATCTAGAATGGCAGAGATGTTGGGCAGTGCCGGCTGGGCCATCATCCCTCTGGCTCTGTAGACTCCTTGTGCCAGGGGGGAGGGGACAGGCTCCCACTGCCTAGAGCCCAAAAGTGAAGTCCTCCAGCCAAGGGGCCTGGGCTCAAGGGTGCTGTCCAGCTGAGAGGTGCAGCTGGGGCCTCACGGGGCTGCCTTGCGGGGCGGAGACAGGGCCGAATGACCCACATGTGTTGCACCACTTTCCCGAGTGTCACGCTTGGAAACCGAAACCAGGAGCATCATTTAGAAGCAGGTGATTACAGACCGGTCCACAGCAAGACAGCTCAAGGCTGCACCTTTACGGCCCCACGAAATTGCCTGCATTTCCACGTGCGCTGAGCCATATTTCCCACGGCAGATGAGTATGTTTTTAGGAGCCAAAGCTTCCTAGGAGTTTGTGAATTTCCTCGGCTTGTTCTTCCAAGATCTTTCCTGAGACAAAAGATTGAGCAAGAGAGACTGTCATTTAGAAGGAAACAAACAAAAAAGAAAGAAAGAAAGGAATAGCTCACACTGTGTAAATTCTGCTTTTTACATTGTGTCTTAAAGGATTGGCGGCATTTTCACAAACCATCAGCGAGGAGCCCTTTGCTGGTCCGGAGGGAGCCGGGGTGGTGGGGGGAGGGTGTTGGAGTCTGAATTGTTCTCAGAGGCTCAAAGAGGGACACTGACAGGTCTGTGCTCCCGGCACTAACTGGGTAGAGGAAAATAGGGCTTTCAGCGGGATAGTCAAGGTAACCCGACGGTTCTCCCAAACACAGAGGAGCCACTGCTGCAGACTGAAGTCACACCTGCCTTGTCAAACCGGGACAGAGTGACACAAGATGGCCTGGGGCCAGGAGATGGGCAGCCATAGACTCCCATGTGAAATTCTGTAGGGGACACCTGGGGTGAGTGGTAGTTGTGGGGATAACAACCCCCCTGGGGGTCAAGGAGTTCACTTAGTAAAAGGTCCCTGCAGAGCCCCAGCTTGAGGGACACCCGCTGCCTTTGATCAGGTGCCTCTTCTGCGCCCAGCCCTGTGCCCGGCGCTCTATGAGGATTATCTCACCGAGTCCTCAGCATGACATGGAGGGAGGTGCTGTTATGATTCCCATTTTGCAGATGAGAAAACTGAGGCCCAGGGAAGGGGAGGGGCTTGCCCATGGTCCCACAGCCAGGTAGAGCAGGACACAAGTCCAGGTAATGTGGCCATGGAGCCCACGATCCTGGGCTGGGGTGTCTGGGCCCTGCGGGGTGGGCAGGAGGGAGCCCTGTCTATCTGGGACCCTCACATGCCAGGCTCTGGGCCAGGCATGCTGCGTGTTTCAGGGCACGTCACTCACTCCTGGGACTGCGGTCTTTGGGGGGCCAGTATCATTGTCCCCCTTCGCTGGATCAGAGCATGAGAGGCCAGCCCGGGGCACAGAGAAGTGTGTGTGGGGCCAATGCCATCTGACTGCTCTCCCCACACCCGAATCGTCCCCGTGGAAGAGTGGTCCCTGGGGTGCAGCGTCTGCCAGGCCCCTGCTCTCTCGTCTCCCTCGGGCACCCTCTCTTCACAGGCTAGCTCCACCTCCCAGCTGCCTGCCGGCCCTACCATCTTCAGACAGTGTCACAGCATGATCTTAGACAGATCCCGCTGGGGGCCAATGGGAAGGGACTGGCACAGCCCTTCCAGGGAGGAGGGGTGTCATTGGCAGGGGCCTCCTGAGAGGGCGCGCCCAGCGGCACTGACCAACACCCCCTCTTGGGCAGGAGACCTGAGCCACGATGTAGTCAGAGGCCGATGCCCTGGTGGGACAGAGGTGCCAGAGGGAGTCCCTTGCTCTGCGGGTGGCCTGGGGTTTGGTCCCACTCAGCCCCTGACTCTCTGTGAGCTGGGACAGGCCTGGCCCCCTCTAGACCTTGGTATTTCTGCCTGTGGGGCTGTGGGGCTGCTCTCTGTGCGGGAGCCTTCGCAGACCCATGTCTCCCGGCTTCCCTGAGCCCTTGTCCAGAGGGTCTGTTACGTTTGCACCACCCAGGTGGCCCGGGCCCTGCAAGGTCAAGGAGCCCACGACTCGGTCCGAGAGAGAGGCCTGCACTGTCTCTGAGCCACCTGCACCCATACCTCCCACTCCACAATGACAGGGGACGCTTCATTCCTGCCCCTCTGCCAATTTCCAACATTGATGTACGAAGTCCTCGGCCCTGCTTCACCTCACCTGTCCCTCTCTGATACCTCCCAGCCCCGGACCCCCCTCCAATCCACCCGAAGTCAGCACTCCTTTCCAGCCCCTCCTGCCTTTGGTGGAGACTCAGCTCCCCAGAAAGCAGTGCTCCCTGCCTGACCTGGACACCAGGACACACCCCCTCCCCCAGGCCTAAACACCAGGACACACCCCTCCCCCAGCCCTGAACACCAGGCCTCACAGAAAATTCCAGGCATCTTCAAGGTAGACTCCACAACAACGGTAATGTGGAACCAGGCCAGCCCTCTTGATCTCAGCAACTCTGGGACACCTGCATTTCTTCCCGTTACCAACACATCTGGATCAGGAACCGTTTATTTCATGTGAACAGAAACCCAATGAGTTCCTGCTTTGGCTGCATTTCAACGGCTCTCCCTCCCCACCTCCCTCCAGCCAGTTTCATCCCTATCTTTTCCAGCTTCCAGGCTCCTATCACTAGGTCCTACTGGTTCCCGATTTCTATGCAACCTCTTGTATTCCAGCCCATTGCTTTGGTCTCAGCGAAGTGAGTCACCAGCTTTGCAGAAAGGTCATCCTCCCCAGGCCTGAAGGATGGCATCCACCCTCCCTCAGCCTCCTCCAGCGCCAGGCTGTCTCCCCAGCTTCCTGACCTCCAAAGGAAGATGGAATAGTTTCTGTGAAAGCTCTGTCTCCGTGATCATTAAAGAGCTCCCTCCCCTCCCCCCCCCCCCCCCCCGCACCATGAAAGGGGGCCCGCTGGCCACAGACATGCTCCCGAATGGACTGATAGGGCGGACTCATGTGACCACCGTCCTGCCAGCGTCGGGGAGCGCTAACCCCGCTGGGCCGCTCACTGGGGTGGCCCCTGGGCTGAGCTCTTATCAGACACGGTTTCCTCCAACCGCTCTGGGAGGGCTGATGGCTTCGACCCTGCTGGCCTGGCTGGGGGCAGCCGGGCTCCCAGAATTCCCTCCTCTCAGGTTTCCTACGGGGCTGGGGACAAGGGAAGTTCTCGCGAGAGGAGCTGCTTGCGTGTGGTTCCTGATCTGCTGACCTGCTCGTCCGCAGGAAGCACGTTGAGCCTGCAGTTGGGTTTTCATCCCCCGTAGATGAGTCAAGGAAAGTGGGAGCCTGCAGATGAAAAAGGCAAGAAACCAAAGGGAAACTAGGAAGGAAGGGAACATTCTCCTAGAACTGCAGCCCTCTGTAGATTTCTCATCTCCAACACTTATGGTAATAAAAGTGTGGGGTTTTGAAGACTTTATTTATTTTTTAATGTTTTTTCTTTCTTTTTTATTGTTAATTTTTGAGAGAGAGACAGAGAGGGAGAGACAGAGTGAGGGTGAGGGGCAGAGAGAGAGGGAGACACAGAATCCAAAGCCGGCTCCAGGCTCTGAGCTGTCCGCACGGAGCCCGATTCAGGGACGGAGCTCGGGGACCATGAAATCATGACCTGAGCTAGAGTCGGAGGCTTAACAGACCCTTGAAGACTTTACTTCTTTAAGAGTAGGTTTGTACTCACAACAAAACTGAGAGGGAGGAACAGAGATTTCCAGCATGCCGCCCTGACCTCGTTCACACACAGCTCCGTGTGATCAGCGTCACTCAGTAGACTAGTGCACGTGTTCCCGGGCCTGAGCTTACTGCCACGCATCACAGCCACCCAGTCCCTCCTTCAGCTTAGGGCCCCCTCTTGCTGGTGTATGTTCTCCGGGTTTAGGACAATGTGTAAGGACGTGCATCCATCACTGTAACATCACACTGAGTGTTTTCACTGCCCTGAAAATCCCCTGTGCTCCACTCACACCCTCACCACTGGCAACTACAGACTTTTCTTTTGTTTCTATAGTTGTGACTTTTCCAGAATGTCATGTAATTGGGAAAAAGAAATTGGGAGAGACTTTTTCTGCCTTTTGTGGTTTTAACTGAACATCTTATAGGATTTTATTTCTATCCTTTCTTAGCATATCAGCTATACTTCTTTTTGTACTTTTTAAATTCTTGCCATGTAGTTTACAAGACACATTTGCAATGAATCTAAGTCCATTTTCAAATAAGGCTACATCACTTCACGGGAACTGTGACTACCTTATAATAATGAAATGATCCTAAGTCCTTCCTCCTGTCCCTTGTGTGTCATTGCTGCCTTTCATTTCGCTTACATGTAAGCATACAAAAGCATATTATAAACACTCACACACTCATACATAAAATAGATACATATAGAAACATACCTAATTGAATACATTGTTGCTATTAATATTTTGAACAAGCTATAATCTGTTACATCAATGAAGAATAAGAAAAACAAATGTTTTTATGTTACCTTCCCTTATTCCTTCTTTGATCCTTTTCTTTTCTTTAAGTAGATCTTAGTTTCTGATCTGTAGCGTATTCTTTCTCTCTAAAGGACTTTTAGCATTTCTTACAAGGCAAGTCTATGGCCACACATTCCCTCAATTTTTTGTTTGTCTGAAAAAGTTTTGATTTCTTCACTTGCAAAGGATAACTTTGCTGGGTTTGAAATTCTAGGTCAGTGGGCTTTTTCTTTTTTATGTCCACACTTTAAATATATGACTCCACTGTCTCCTTGCTTGTCTGATTTTTTTTTTATTTTTTTATTTTTGTGTTTATTTATTTTTTGAAAGAGAGAGAGACAGAGCAAAAGCCAGGGGAGGGTCAGAGAGAGAGGGAGACACAGAATCTGAAACAGACTCCAGGCTCCAAGCTGTCAACACAGAGCCTGACGTGGGAGTCGAAACTCGTGAATGGTGAGATCATAACCTGAGCCAAAGTGGGATGCCCAGCCGACTGAGCCACCCAAGTGTTCAGCTTGCCTGGTTTCTGAAAAGAGGTTGGATGTCATTCTTACCTTTACTTCTCTGTAGGAAAGCCATATTTAGCTCTGGCTTCCTTCAGAGTTTTCTGTTTCTCTTTGAATTTCTGTAGTTTGAAGATGATATACATAGGAGTAGTTTTGTTTTGGGGTGTGTGTGTGTGTGGCCCCTATTTTGGAAGAGGTGGAATTTATCCTACTTGGTATTTCCTATGCTCCTGGATCTGATATTAGCGGCTTGGTGTCCTATATTAATTTGGGAGAAATTCTTGGTCATTGTTGTTTCAGGTGTTTTTTCTGTTCCTTTGTCTTCTCCTTCTGGTCTTCCCATTATGTGCATGTTACCCCTTTTGTAGCTGTCCCGCAGTCTTTGGGTAATTTGATTACTTTCTCCTGAGTCTTTGTTCTCTTTCCTTTTGGCTTTTGGGGATTCTGTTGATACATCCTCTAGCCCTGAGACTCTTCCTCCTCTGTGTCCCGTCTACTGAGAAGCCCATCAAAGAATTCTTCATTTTGGTCACAGCATTTTTTATCACTAACATTTCTTTTTGGTTCCCAGGGTTTCCATCTCCGCTTGCATTGCCCATCTGTCCCTGGATGCTGTCCACTCTATCTGTTAGAGCCCACGGCAGATTCATCCTAGTTGTTTTAAATTCCCAGTCTGGATTAAAAAAAAAAGTCTCAGTGTTATAACTTTAGTATCCCTGCCACGTAGGTCTGATGCCTGCTTGTTCTCTTTACATTGTGTTGTTTGACTTTCAGTATGTCGTGTGTCTTGTAATTTTTTCTCGAGAGACTGCTATCAGTAGGCTTTCGGTAATGTGGCGAGGTGTTAGGGGAGGGGAGTGCTCTGTAGTCCTGTGGTTAGGGCTCGGTCTTTTAGTGACCCATGCCTCCAGCCTGCCAACTTCACTGGTGCTTCTCAGGTTTTTTCTCCCCCTTTCGGTGGGGCAGGATGGTTTGAATAGGCTGGAGTTGTGTATTTCGCTTCCCCAGGTCAGTCGGTGTGTGATGGCCCAGCAAGTTAGGCTCTGGTTAACCAGTTCCCCAGAGGGGAGGTCTGCTTAAGAAGCACAGAGTACTCTGTCTGGTCTGTTTCAGAATGGTTTCTTTTCCAGTTTCCCTGCTGGAAGCCTGAGGGAATTTTTCTCCAATATTTACTGTGGGAATCTGGTTGTGTCCCTGCAGGTAAATCTCAGAATTTTGGGGGGGGCTGCCTTGTCATGTTACTGGATCCCCTGGAGATTTAGTCTCTGAGCTGTCCACACTGAGCCTCCTTCAACTCGTCAATTAAGGTTCAGGGTTTCCCGGCCCAGCACTGATTTCTTGCGCTGGTGTCCACTTGGGAGCCTCTCTGCCTCGGGGAGCCGTGCCTCCTGTATTCGCCCATCTCTGCACCTGTTTGCCCTGCTTCCTGCCCTCTCTCACACTTCCAAAAAAAGTCGTAGATTTTTCAGTCTGTTCAGCTTTTCACTTGTTGTCAGGATGGAGCGGGGACTTCTCCGCTCCTTGTGTGTGGAACCAATTTGTGCTGTTTTAAGCCATTACATTTGGGGCGTAATTTGTTACAGCAGCAATAGGAAACTCATAGCGATTTTGGTTACCTTCTTGAGTTCCTAGTCACATCACAGGCAAGGGTGACCCAGTGGCGGTTTGTCCCCGTGGGCACAGCAGGCACACGCCTGTTGCACTGAGGGACACGACCCATGTGCGCACGTCCACGCACATGGCCCCGTGTCCCCCAGTGATGCTTTACCCTGCACACACCTGAACCTGGCCCCCATGCGTGGCCAGCCTGGCAGGCCTTCCTGGCCCTGGGCTCAGTGATAAATCCATCTTCAGTAAACCTGGAACCTCCCCTTCTAAGGGACCCATTCCAAGTGCAGAAGGGCCAGCGATATGCTCTCTAATGACTACATTCTCTATGTCATCCCAACCTAGTGGGGCTCCAGAGAGACCCAAGCTTTGCCCCTTTCTCCTCATAATCTGACTTAGCCATTTACAAAGACTCTAGTACGGTGGTGTGCCAGCTAAAAAGAAAAAGAAAAGTCCTGAATCGACAATTTCTGTGGTGTAAATATTCCCACCATGGCCAATTTCAATCAACCTGTGGTTTAACACCTGGCTCACAGAATTCCTGACTACTTAGCATCTGGCCCTCAGGAGCCAGTCCGAGCCAACTCCAACGCCTGCCCACTGCCCCGCCAGGGAAGCCAGCCTCGCTCCGGCCGCAGAAAGACAATAACTTGTTAATTGTTTCGGCTTCATCAGCTCCAAACACGGGACAGGCCATGGGGATGGAACTCGGCCTGGATTTCAGGGAACGTGAATTCTGCCCCTAGAAGCTTCATTACGCTCAGTACTGTCTTCTTTGTCTTCTGTTTATTCATTCTGGTGAATGAAACGGGGCCTATCCTTCCAATCGCATTCTCCTAGCAGGAGCAGACAACAGTGGCAAAGAGCAAACTGGCCACACTGGGGATGGATTGAACGCCACTATTCTCTGCTCCCAGGGTCTTCAGGTTCCACCACCCTGAAAGCTGCCAGGTGAGCGCACCCCCTGGGGATGTGGTTTGGGGCACTGAGGGGACATGGGCCTTTTCCTTAGCCTAGACGAGGAGAGGGGTCCACAGTGTCAGATCCAGTGGTACCTTCCCAGCTACATGTGCATTCTGTGCCTCAGCAGTCCTGCAAGTGAAATGGGCCTGGGGGTGGTATTAGTGTGTCAGCCTTGGGGTCTCAGATTCTAAATAACGGCAGCCTCCTGATGTGATGCTAGGACATCAGTGAGCCCCCAACCTGGCAGCATGGAGGACATAAGTAGAGGAGAACGCGTCTGGCAACCTCTGGAGTAGAGCATCATCCGTTCAGAGGGCTGCATGACCTGCAGACACATTCACCTTGTGAGACGTGTTAAAACACGGTTTCCTGGACCACAGAACAGAACTCCCCAAAACTGTGGCCTGGGGATGTTCATTTGCTAAAATCTCCAGATCATGTTGACATTCTGTTGCCCCCCACCCCCCCCCCCCCCAGATAGCAGGCCGCCCTCACCTTCCTGAGGGAACAGAAGGCTGCGCCCCAGCTCCATCTGTGCCCGGGGGGGTGGGGTGGGCATGAACCAGCTGCAGTCAATGGGAGTGACGGGTGTCGCTGTGGGCTCAGGAGCCCCCAGCTCTCTCCCCTTGTTGAAAGGAATGGGGGCTGCATGTTGAGATGGATGGGACACCTCCCATCACCGGGCACCAGGGACAGCAGCCCTTGAGTGTCACCTGACAGTCAGCTGTTGATTAGAGGAGGAAGTCAGCTACTTAGACGTTAATCTACTGAGATTTGGGGCTGTTTGTCCCTGAAGGACAGGCCTTGCTTATTTTAACTAACACAGACTCCTTTGAGAATCTGGTAAATGCCTTAGACTTTCCTCCCAGGAAAATGCCCACTCTCCTGTGAACCCTCCCAGGTATGCACTCCTGGAGGGCCAGGAATCGTTGGCTTAAGCCCTGACTAGTGCCCTACTTAGTAACCTGGTTTTGGGGGCAAAGGTAGCATCCCCTCCCATCTCTGGTCCTCTTCCCTGCACCCTCTCTGTGTCTTGGGAGCAATCCAGGCCTCAGCTCCTACAGCTCCCCCTCTCCCAACAGGATGGGTCTAAGCCCATCAACAGGAATATAGTACTTATTAAGTTGACCAAAGTTTAAGGGGTACAAGGGGGTTTGGCATCCTTGAAGCCCGTCCAACTACCCTCCAATTAAGAACATCAGCTTCTTGGGGTGTCTGGGTGGGTCCGTCAGTTAAGCATCTGACTTCAGCTCGGGTCATGATCTCAAGGTCTGTGAGTTTGAGCCCTGTGTCGGGCTCTGTGCTGACAGCTTAGAGCCTGGAGCCTATTTCAGATACTGTATCTCCTTCTCTCTCTTCCCCTCCTCCATTTGTGCTCTGCCTCTCTCTCTCTCAAAAATAAATAAATAAATGTGTATACATAAAAAGAATGTCAGCTCCTTGGAGCCCATGTAAATTCTCCAGGACCTCACTTTTGTCCAATACAGGGCATTGAGATGACTTCAGTTAGACTGAACCTATGCTTTGAAGCCTCAGGCCTGATGGGGACAACCCCTAGCCCACCCTGGTGGCCCTGGCAGCCAGACTCAGTGTGTGCATGCCTGTCTGTTAATGGGTCTCCTTCTCAGAGAGAGTGCACACAGCCCACCTCGGTAGCTCCATCTCTATTTCTCACTCAGGCAGTGACTTCCTCTCCCTCTCATCCTTGCTCACTCCCCTCACCCCGTATTTGCTGCTATTGCCAGTCCTGGGATCTGGGAGACTCAGATCTGAGGGCCCCGAGTTCCGAGGAAGGATCATTCAGTTCTCTGGCAGGCAGGCAGCTCCCGGCTGACCCTCAGGGACGGACATGTTGCAAACCCCGAATCACCTCACCCCGTGTAGTGGAAGAAATACCATACCCACCCGAGCCAGGGGATCAAGGAACAGTCCTGCCTCTTCAACTTCCTGTGTGATGTTGGGTGAGTCAATCAACCTCTCTGATCTTCCATTTCCTCATTAGTCAAATGGGGCTGTTGTAGAAACTAGACAAGTTAATCGCTGTAGGACTGGAAGCCCATGCACAGGCGGGGGCCACAATGAATAGAGGATGAGGCAAGACTCAAAGGCCGCCAAGTGTGGCCAAAGGCCTTCAGGTGGACGTGGATGGAGGAGCTGCTCGTGGTCCTGGAGCCGGTGCGGAGACAGGCTGTGGGGCACACGCAGCAGATGCTGGTGGGCAGGGCAGTGGAGGCTGCTGCCAGAGTGCCCCTCCTTGGCTGGCTCAGGGCCTGCCTCTCCCCCACGGCCCAGTCCCCCCAGTCATCTCCCCAGGGAAGGCCGCCCAAGGGCTCCACAGAGGTGGAGAGTTCTTGGGGGTGCAGTTACCACCCCACTTTACAGGACCGGCCCTTGAGGCTCAGGAAGGTCTGTGCCTCTGCATTTCCCCACTTCTGGGCTCTCAGCCCCTCCCTTTTCCTCTTTTTTCCTCTTTTTCTGGGTTTCCACCCCACCTCCAACTTCTACAACTCTGGGTCTTTACTTTCCCACCCTCAGCCACTCTGAGGACCTGACAGGGTCTCTCATGACCGGTCCCTAACTTAGCCCCTCTCTTTGCCTCTCTGTCTCCCTCTCAGGCCTTCCCTGGGTCTCCCTGTCCCTCTCTGACTCTGTGTTGCATATGTAGGTTGCATATGTGTTTGTCTCCCTCCTCTGGGTGTCTCCTGTATCTCTGTCTCTTTTTATCTCTGTCTCTGTCTCTCTCCCACCACACTGGCTGAGGGTAGAGCTTCAAATAGGCGGGAGAAGTGGGGGGGGGGCCTCCGCGCAGGCACCCTGATCATATACAGCCCCTCCACCCCTGGCTGCTCCCAGGGACCTTCTCTAGGAAGACCAGCCAGAGAGGGGCCCAAGCTGCCTCTGCACCCCAGGCCTTTCTGACATCCAGATGTGCTATTTCACTGTGCCTTCCCGACTCCACAGAGCGAAGTGACCAGGTGTGGAGCACACCATATTCCGCAGATGGAGAAACCCTGGCCCAGACAGAAGAGCGACTTGCCGAAAGACCCTCAGTGCATCAGGGGCAAGCTGAGATCGAGAGCCTGGTGTGCTGAGTCTTTCCCTTCAGGGTCTCGGATCCCCACTCCCTCCTCCACCTCCTGCAGAGCTCCAGGTGCTCACTCTTCCACACTCAGGTCTCAACCTAAACGCTCCGCCTCCAGGAAGCCCTCTTTGCCCAACTGGGACTAAAGGAGCCTCCTTTCCCTGCTCATCTCACTCTAGTATCTCGTTCTGTTTTAGTTCCGTCTTGGCTTTATCACACGGGACTCCTTCTGAGGCCCAGATCCCCACTAATAAATGATGTCATTGGTGGTTCATACCTCGGAGGAGGGGAGAGTGGAGGAGAGGGCACCACAGAGCACTACACGCCAGTGGCTCAGAGACTTAAGGTCATTTTGGAGGAAGGAGAACCTGGCGTGTAGTGGAGGGAGACACAGAATCCGAAGCAGGTTCCAGGCTCCGAGTTGTCAGCACAGAGCCCAATGCGGGGCTCGAACCCACAAAAGGTGAGGTCACCACCAGAGCCGAAGTCAGATGCTTCACCGACTGAACCACCCAGGTGCCCCAAACCTTCCAGCTTTTAACTGACCACCTTTACTGGCACACACAGCCGGCATTTAGAGGCTCAGTGACTTTCCTTCTCGGGGTCACAGCTTCTTCAAGCCGTTCATGGCCCAGCCCTCCCTGATGCATTCTGCCCTTGTACACTCAACACCCTCTAGACTCCCCCAACAGGATGCCACTTTGGTGCACAGGAGGGCGAAGAGCAGGACAGTTTGCAGTCCAGGGGCACCCAGGCTGTGCTGAGGGACACAGAGGCTCCAGAGGAGGGTCCAGGATGGGGCTCCAATGCCCACCACTCTTTCCCTGTTCAAGGCCACTTTTCCTCTGAGCAGCTGTGTGACCTTGGCTAAAACATTGTGAACATTAATAAAGGGAAATATCACCAGAGGCAGAGGCTAGAAGGGAAGCCGGTGTCACCCAACATCAATTACAGCAAGAACTGTCCCTGACAGACCCCAATAAAAGAATGGTCAGCAGGAAAGAGTCATCAATTACAGACTCCAGAGGGGAAAGTGTACATTGCGTCTCACACAGGAAATCACAATCCCAGGGACTCAGGCAATGAGACACTGTAATCGCCCTCCCCGCCAGTTTTTCCCCAATGGACCTTCCTTCCTTCCAAACAACCCCTCCCAACCACCTCCTTCCCCATAAAGGGACAGTCCCCTCCTCTGTGGGTTGGACTTGCTGCTGTCCTGCTATAGATTGCATGTTCCCCTCTGTCATTCCCGAATCAACTCATTTGCTGGTAAAATCACTGTTAGTTTTATTTTTTAGATAAACAGCATTCGACCTCTCTGCTGCCTCACCTGCTTGGGGTCTCGGGGATCATGGTAGCACCTCCTCCCAGGGTTGCCGTTAGGACCCAGAGAGACAAAGACTAGGAAGTGCTTCCCCTGGCACTTAATAAATGCTCACCATCGCTCTAGATGCACTGGCGCCTACAGGCTGGCCCCACGCTGCTCTTCTGCAATGTTCTGAATTCTGGGCAGATGGCAACACCCCAGCTGGCAGATGAGGAATCCAAAGGCTCGGAGCAGGGAAGGAACTCGCCCAAGGCCATACACAATTTTATGGCAGGAGGCTGAATCTCTACCCCTGACAGATGCATCCCACCTACCTTCGGCTCTCCAGCCATATTGAGAAAGGCCGCGAGCCCTTAGTAGTTCTCTGCATATTCTTCTAGAGTGGCATTTGTCAAATGTCCTCTGAGGTCACATGCCACCAGGAGAAGCTTGCAGGTGGGGTCTGGCTCCATTAGAGCAGGTGTGACAAGCCCAGCCCTCGAGGGAGCTGGGTTTGGGTGAGGCCCAGGGGCTCCAGAGGGCTTTCGGAACCTCTAAAGACTCTGCTCTGGGATCCAGCCCTGGTCTGTCTCCCACATCTGCACCTGCAGCTTAACACAATTCCAGGGAGAGCCTCCTGGGGCCAAAAGGGCTGGGGCGACTCCAGGCTCCAGAGAAGCTTCTAATGCAAAGCCCAGGAAGGAACCACGCCAGGAAAAGCCCTTTTGATTCTGCCTGTGTGTAGAGAGTTGTGGTGTCATGAGCTGTGAGAGAAGATCCCCAAGGGAAGTAAGCAGAGCTAAGAGTCATTCAAAATAGGGTCAGAAGGGGGCACCTGGGTGGCTCAGTCGGTTGAGCATCTGACTTCAGCTCTGCTCATGATCTTGTAGTCTGTGAGTTCAAGCCCTGCATTGGGCTCTGTGCTGACAGCTCAGAGCCTGGAGCTGGCTTTGGATTCTGTGTCTCCCTCTCTATCTGCTCCCATCCCCCATTCACACTCTGTCTCCGTCTTTCTCTCAAAAATAAATAAAGATTTAAAAAAATTTTAATAAAAAAATGGGTCAGAAGGCTATTGAGGAAACAGGGCCCCTCCATGAGTCCTGTGTCAATTCTCTAACACTACAAAGCCTTGACTTTTGTCAGTTGTAACTGGTCAGTTGTACCTTGACCGCCCTCTGGACCACGTCTTTCTATTTCAGACTGAAATAGAGATAACGTAACATATGTTAGTTTCATAACCAATCATGTATTGGATGGTCCCTTTAACTCCATCACTGCCTGTCCTAATTCCTCCAAAACAAGCTATGTGACTCTGTGGGATTTGCCTTTATAAGCCTGCTGTCCCTGCTTGGCTTGGAATTTGGAGCACGCTTTCAGTGTAGGTCAACTGTGTGTCTCCTGGATTGCAGTCCCTAAGACCCCCCAGCAAACTTCTGTGGTTGCTTTACAGTCTCTTCTTTGCTACCATAGCTGCTAACTGCTATCAAGCCCTCGCCCTGTGTGCCTGCCACTGGCCGCATGTCCTACCCTGCCGTTACAGCCTGCAGAGGTGGGCTCTGCTCTTATACCCAGTTCCCAGATGAGAAAGCTGAGGCTGGACCAAAGTCTCGAACACGTGAAGGCCAGGATTGAAGGCCAGGCCTAACATCCAGAAGCTACACTGTCACTTTGTCACCTTCCCACCCAGTATGAGAGATGCCAGGTTCAACTCCCTCCAGGTGAGTATCAATAAATTGAAACTAGAGTCCCCTCCCCTCCCCCTGAGAGAGAACATCTGTTTCTTGGTGAGCTGCTGAGTCCTGACATGATCTGAGGTGGGTCCAGGAAGGTACGAAGATACCAGGGTTCTACCCCACATTCTCCCCCAGCCCCCAAGAACCCTGTCCCCGTCTCAAAGGGGTGGTAGTCTGACTCAGCACCTGAAGTGGTCTCGGCAAGCAGGGGCGGATGCAAAGGGCAGGATCTGGAGTGTGTGCCAGTGGGGCAGTGGGTAGAGCACTGGCTTCAGAGTCACATGGTGTAGCATTTGAGCTCAGCTCTGTGACTCACTTGCTGTGTGTCCTTAAACATCTTGCTTTACCTCTCTGTGCTCACCTTTCCTCACCTGTGAAATGAGGCTGAGGATACCTGTATTTTTGGATTTCTTCAATCACTACATAAAAAAATAACAAAGAGAGCCGATATTATAAAATGTGTACTTTGTATCAGACACTCTACTGAATACCTTATTCCTAAACTAGCAAGTGCTGGAGTCTGGATTCCAGTGCAGGTAGGCCGGGCCAGAATCTGTGCTCTAAAAAACTGTGTAAAATTAATGCAAAGTCCTTAGAACAGGATCTGGGATATCCTAAAAACCAGGATATGTCCATGTTTCAGGGTCACCTAGGCTGGGAAGATGAGGGCAGGAGTGGTGGGGGCACCTGTGTGACTGACAGATTCCACATCTTCCTCTGATAGCCCATCAAACCAGAACCACTGGGGCCCAAGGAATCAGCACTTGGAGCAAACACATCCAGTCTCAACCAGGTGATTCTTAAGCCCCTTAAAGAATTAGCATCAGGGACTAAGAGGGCCACAAAAGCAGCTATAAATTGATTTCCCAAGTTTTATGATGAAAAATCTAGAGTCCTGTGTTTTGGAGCAAGCCTCCCCCACCAACCAAACAAGCCTCAGCACCATGGACAGGCCCTCCACATTTCCTATCTTCGTTTCCTGGTGCCCTACGGAGAGCCTTCTCCCCACACTGCCCACCTCATGGACACATGGGAGCATGGAGGTGATAAGTGGCTGCAGAGTTTGCCCAGGACAGGATGAGAGGCACAGAGTCACACTGGCCCAGGATGGAATCTCAGCTTTGTCAGTGATGTCACTTGATTTTTCTTGTTGTTTCTTTGACTATATTTTAAAAATATTTTCTAAGTGGTTGCCTCTGGCTTTGCAACTAACATATTTAAGACAATCCAGTTCAGATTAATACCAGATTAATTAATACCAGGTTAATTTCAATAGTATAAAAACATCTTTGCTCCAATAAAGCCCCATCGTCTCTTCCCTCCTTTGTGCTATGATTTTCTTGCAAATTATCTTTATATAGTATGAACCCAACAACACATCTATAATGATTGCTTTGTGCAATTGTCTTTTAAACCCTAGAGAAAAAAATAATTACCAAAAATTACGTTTCTGTTTTTGTTTTTTTACATCCACCTCTGCAGATACCTGGACCAGTGCTCTTTATTTCTTCTCATGGACTCAGATTGCCATCTACTGTCCTTGCAGCCTGACACAATCCTTTTGATATTCGTTGTAGGACAATTCTGCTAGTGATGGATTCCCAGTTTCTGCCTATCTGGTAATATCTTAATTTTTCCCTTAATTTTGGAGGATAGTTTTCCTGGATACAGAATTCTTGGTTGACAACTTTTTCTTTAAGCACTTGGAATATGTTGTCCCATTGTCTTCTGGCCTCCATGGTTTCGAATGAACAATCAACTGTTAATATCACCAAGAATTTCAAGACATTCTCTTTGTCTTTGACTTAACAGTTTGACTGCTGTGTGTTTAGTGTATATCTCTTGAATTTATTCTACTTGGAGTTCATTGAGTTTCTTGGATATGTAGATTAATGCCCTCTATAAAAATTGGGAAATGTTCAACCACTACTTCAAATATTCTTCCTGATCTTTCTCATTCCTCTCTTTTATGTGTATATTGGTGTGTGTGGTATTATCCCATAAGTCTTTTGAGGATCTGCTCATTTTTTGTCATTTTTTTTGTTCTATCTACTCCTCCAACTAGATTATACAAATTGACCTGTCTTCAACTTCACTGATTTTTTTTCTGCCAAATCAAATTGCTATTGAGTCACTATTGAGTTTTTTATTTTAATTTTGCAGTTTTTCCACTTCAGAATTTCTATTTGATTCTTTTAAAATATAGTTTCTATCCCTATTGGTATTCACTATTTGGTGAGATATCATGTGCATGTACTTCTCTAATTCTCTGGATGCGGTTTTCCTTAGTTAATTGAATGTATTCATATTTATGTAACAGTGAATTTAAAGTCTTTGTCTAGTAAGTCCAACCTCTGGGATTCCTCAAGGACATTCACTATCAACTGCTTTTTCTGCCAGTGCATGGGCCATACTTGTTTGTGTCTTTTCATGTCTTGTAATTTTTACTGAAATTTGGACATTTTAAAATTTGGACATCTAATGGGGCACCTCAGGAAATCAGAGTCCCACTGCCCTCTTTGAAGTTTTTTTGCTGCTGTTTTTATTGTTGTTTGTGTCACGGCTTCTTTGCTCAGTTGAAGTTCCTGAACTAGTTCAGTAAAGTCTGTATTTCTTGGGAGGTGCTGCCACTAAAGTGTCTGCTCAGATAACTTGGCAGTCAGCTAGTGATCAGAGATATTTCTTAAGTGTCCTGAACCAATAAGTTTCCTACTCTTTATCAGGGTCCCTGCGTATTTGTTTGGCACATATTCAGTTTTCTCATGGTTTATAATTCTGCCTTTTCCCTGCACTTCCTGTTTGCACAGGACCTCAGTATCAGCCAGAGATGAGAGATAAGGATTTCACAGGTCTTATCTGGATATAGGTTCAGCCCTGCACATACACAAGAGGTTCTAGATCCCTAGGAATTGTTAAGACTTTTCAAAGCCTCTTACATTTGGATTTTTAATTCCCCATATCCTCCTATCTGTTTTTTGGCCAACATCTTATTTGCCTTAAATGGTATCATTGCCTTGACTACTGGATTGTTAACAACAGTTGCTGCTGATTGTTTTTGACAAACATTCTGCAGATAGAACTTTCCCCAGTGAGCAAGCTCTGTGTCAGACCAAATAATAATAAGACCTGTGAATAGGACTTATCCAATGAGCTCCTAGAAAAGTAAAATGGTGACAATTCTCTGGGTCTTTTCCTGAAATGCCAAAGTGGGTCTGCCCCTCTAGTGGCTGCTTGGATGCTGGCCTTCATGGCTACTGTGGCTGCTAGGTGCTGCTTTATAAGCCTGCTACAGGAAGAAGAAAAGTTAAACACCACAAAGATCTCTATTCTTGATGAGGTTCAGAAGTTTTTCTCAAATGGATTCTCATTGAATTATTGAAAATCTTTGGTTAATTTCCAGAGTTCCCAAAAAAGGTGATTTGCACAATTTTACCAATGTTCTTGTTGATTTTATGGAGAGCAGAATTTTTTTTGTGTTAAAATTTTTTTTTAATGTTTATTTATTTTTGAGAGAGAGAGAAAGAGAGAGACAGAGTATGAACAGGGGAGGGGCAGAGAGGGAGACACAGAATCAGAAGCAGGCTCCAGGCTCTAAGCTGTCAGCACAGAGCCTGATGTGGGGTTTGAACTCAAAAACCGTAAGATCATGACCTGAACCAAAGTCAGAAGCTTAACTGACTGAGCCACCCAGGCAGCCCTAGAGGAGCAGAATCTTTAGAGGTCCTTACTCTTGTCATTCTAGAAGTCTTGTATTAAGGGCAATTATTCTTGCTATTTTTTTAATAAGAGCATTATTGATTCATGTACAATAAAACCACCAATTAAATTGTACAGTTCACTGGTACTTAGTGTAGCATATACATATACAACCATCACAAAAATCAATATCATAACATTTCTATCATCTCATAAACTCCATATAGTTTATTATTGCTCTTATATTGCCCCCTTCCCCCAAGCCCTAAGCAATCTTAATTTATGCATCTATAAATTTCAATCTTCTAGACATCTCTCATGTATATTAAAGTATATTGTGGGGTGCATGTGGCTCAGTTGATTAAGCATCCAACTTCAGCTCACGTCATGATCTCATGGTTTGTGGGTTTGAGCAGATTTAGTGGGTTACACAGAACTTTTTAAACATAAGATCATGGCAACTAAAGATAGTTCAACTTCTTTTCCAATCCAATTCTCTCTTAATTTTTTTCTTGCCTCTAGTACAATATTGAGTAGAAGTGGGTATGCCCACAGTCACCCTAGAGTGATAATACCCTGTGGGAAAATAGGTTCTAACTACATAAATAAGTTAGAATGGGATCAGGGTACTTTCTATTTGACACCAATATTTTATTGTACTTTGATCATAAACTCCACTTGATCCCCAGACCCTTTGCTTCTTACACACATAAGTTAATGATTACTATCTGGTTGTTTTCTCCATGTTCTCATGTGTAAAATCTTGTTTTCTTCATATTCACCATGTGAGTAATATCTTGTGACCTCAATAAATATGGAACCAAAACCCTTGTTCGGTGCTCTTGTCTTCTCCCAGACATTAGCCTCTCTTGTATTCAATTCCGCCTCTACTCTCTTGCTGGACAAGAGAGAACTCCAGACTCACAGTCAGTGACAATACCCAATGGTTAAGCTCCACCAACTGCCTGCTCTATTGTTTCAATAATTGTCTGGATCTCCATTACTTCACAGACAAATTTAAGCAATTTGGGTCTCATTTGAAGAATGAGCCTCCACCTCTCAGCTGCAGTTGTCCTGAACTTAACCATAGCAACAGACATCTGAGGGCAGGATGAAAAAAAACTGATGTCCTGCTCTTCCTGAGAAGATGAATCTCTGTCTGGAAGCTACAGTGAGAGGGAGCTCCATGTTCTTGGCTGGACCAATTTTTTTAAGAAACATTTTTAATGTTTATTTATTCTTGAGAGAGAGAGAGAGAAAAGGAGGGAGAGAGGGACAGAGAGAGACACAAAGAATCTGAAGCAGGCTCCAGGGTCTGAGCTGTCAGCACAGAGCCTGATGTGGGACTCACACCTGTGAAATGTGAGATCATGACCTGAGCCAAAGTAGGACGTTTAACCTACTGAGCCACCCAGGGACTCCCCAGTTTTGAGTAAAGTTTCCATCTGGGAGTTGGGAAGAAGTGGTAAGGACATGTGTCCTGGTCCAAATATCTCAGACTCTTCACAGTCTTTTTAATTTTTAGATTTTCTTGAGTAAATGTTTCTTCTTTTACTTTATGTCCACAGGGCCATTTCCAGACATTTTAAATGTTTGGGTTTGTTTTTACTATTTTTTCCCAATTTCATAGGAAAATGGGTCTATAGAGTTCTACATGCTGTCCTGCCAAAAGTGGAAAGTCCTTATTATTGTTTTTTAACTTTTCCCCTCAAATATGCTCTCCTCTGGAGTTCCCTCTGAAAGGTGCCTTCATCCACCAAGGCACCCAGACAAGAGTGTTTGGTAGGGGATTCCTTGGCTCTGTGCCCCAAGTATCTCAGGACTTGACCTTTCCCAGCACATGGTAGGACTAAGCTTCTGGTCTTCCCGGCTCAGCAAGGCTTGTTAGGTGTCTTACTCTGGCCCATTCATTGTGACTGGAAGTGACATGTTTCAGTTCTGTCCAGGGTGCTTAAATGCCAAAGTGAGACACTCCCTCTCCCCTCTTCTCCTGTTTGTTACCTTCCACCCTGGTGATGGGAGAGGAGAATGCTTTCCAGATACTTTATCAGTTCTGATATCTTGAATGAAGAACAGACAGAGCAAGAGCATGGCTGACCCCTGATGGACACGGAGCCTGCACAAGAAATTAGGCATGAGAAAAAGCCCTGCCCCCAACTCTAAATAACAAAATAAAGGCAAGAGACCTTTGCTCTGTGTGAGGTACAGCCATCACTATCTTAGAGAGAGGACAATGAAGCTTAGAAAAATCAACCCCCTTGCCTGAGTCCCCGGGAGATGGGGAGTTGGGAAGTGAACCCACATATGATCCACAGCCCGGGCTCTCCCTTCAGAAATCACACCAGATTCTGGACCTTACTGGCTTCGCCCTTGGACCTGGGATGGCTCTCTTGGTGCTGACTGGCTCTATCAGTTTCTTCACCTAAACTCCTATCTGCCTCCAGGAAGATTCTACCAGTTTCTGTTTTGTCCTCCAGAGCCACACAAAGTGAGTCTAATCTCCTCGGAAACTGCAAAAATAAATTTAATAAACTCCACTACAGTCTGTAATCTCATAGGATGCAAAAGTTTTGTCCTTTGGATTTTTTTCATCATTATTAGAACCATGAAAATTGCAGGGATTAGAGTTTTGGCTGGAGATGGGAATGGATTGTGTCACCAAGAGACTACAAATGAATCAAACCTCCTGCAAGATAAGGCGGGCTGGGATTTGCATGACATTAAGAGTCTGGTCCAGGACCATCAACGTGAATATCTAGGGTTTATTTAGGAAACCCAGAAGCAGGGAGATTTGAGGTCTTTCTTTAAAACACAATTTATTGGGGCACTTAGGTAGCTCAGTCCGTTAAGCATTCGACTCTTGATTTCAGCTTAGGTCATGATCTCATGGTTTGTGGGTTCAAGCCCCCCCACATGGGGATCCACACTGACAGTGTGGAGCCTGCTTGGGATTCTCTCTCTCCCTTTCTCTCTGCCCCTTCCCTGCTCTCTCATGCACTTTCTCTCTCTCTCTCTCTCTCTCTCTCAAAATAAAAATTAAACCTAAGGAAAAAACCCCCACAAATTTATCACTAACATTCCACTCAATGGTGAAATTGTGAAAGCTTTTTCTCTGAGATCAGGAAAATGAAAAAGACCTGCTTTCACCACTTCTATTCAACATGGTGCTGAAAGCCCTAGAGGAGCAATCAGGCAAGAAAAAGAAACAAAGGCATCCACATTGGAAAGGAAGAAGTAAAATTATCTGTGTTCACATATACATGGTCTTATACGTGAAAATCCTAAAGATTACACTCCCCGCCACCCTCCCACACACCTATTGGATAGAACTAATGTACATAATAAAGTTGCAGGATACAAAACCAGCTGACAAAAGTCAGTTGCACTTCTGTATATTAACAATGAACAATCTGAAAAGGAAGTTAAGAAAATGATTCCAGGGGCGCCTGGGTGGCTCAGTCGGTTAGCTGTCAGACTCTGGCTCAGGTAAGTATCTCACAGTTCATGAGTTCAAGCCTGTGTCAGGCTCTGTGCTGATAGCCTGGAGTCTGCTTCTGATTGTGTGCGTGAGTGTCTCTCTCACTCTGCCCCTCCCCTGCTCACACTCTGTCTCTCTCTCTCTCTCTCTCTCTCTCAAAAACAAACACTAAAAACATTGTTTTAAAGAAAAAAAGAAAATGATTCCATTTACAATAACATCAAAAAGAATGAAATATTTAGGAATTTGGTTAATCATGGAAGTGAAAGGCTTTCACGTTGAAATGGAAACACATCTCATGCTCATGGATTAAAAGATTTAATATTACACACTTAATATTAATTTTTTTAAGATTTTCTTTTTAAGTAATCTCTACACCCAACCTGGGTCTTGAACTTATAACCCTAAGAGTGAGAGTCACATGCTCTACTGACTGAGCCAGCCAGGTATCCCTACATTTCATGTTAATCTTAAATTAATTTTAAGATGTCTGTGCCCTCCTCCCAAAGCAATAGATAAATTCAATGTCATTCCAATGATTTTTTTGTTTTTGGCAGAAATAGAAAAATCTGCCTTAGGGGTGCCTGGGTGGCTCAGTCACTTAAGTGACCGTCTTCAGTGTCAGGCTCTGTGCTGACAGCTCAGAGCCTGGAGCCTGTCTTCAGATTCTGTGTCTCCCTCTCTCTCTGTCCCTCCCCCACTCATGCTCTGGTTTTCTCTGTCTCAATAATAAATAAACATAAAAAAATTTATTTTTTAATAAAAAAAAGAAAAATCTGCCCTAAAATTCGTACGGGATCTGAAGGGATCCTAATAGTCCAAACAACCTTGAGGAAGAATTTGGAGGTCTTGCACTTCCTGATTTAAAACTTACTACAAAGTGACAGTACTCAAGACAGTGTGGCACTGGCATGAAGACAAACATCTGGGCTCAGTGAAATGGCATGGGAAGCTGAGAAATAAACCCATGTGCACAGGGCCAGACGGTTGTCAGCAAGAGTTCTGAGACCATTCAGGGTGAGTGCTCCTCATTAGTGAATGAGGCTGCTCTTTGCCCTCAACCCCCCACCCCCCGCCCCAGCCTCCCTGACTGCTTCCTCTGGCACATTCAGCTGCCCCCAGTGACTCAGCCCATTTCCACCTCCACCAGCCAGTCCTTTCAGACTGACTCTTAGGGCAGACTGGCTGCTGGCAAACAGTCTGCTGTTTCCAGAGACTCTGGCTCTGCTGCCCACAGCCAGTCCTGTCCCTCCCCAGACTCCCAGAGCCTGCACCTGGATCTTCCTACCTGGGCTCCCGCAGGTGTGTTCGAGGGGTACGCTCGGACCCCAGCTCTTCTGACGGGACCGGGTCACAGGTCGTAGGTTGGTTTCATTTGAAAGCAGAGCCCAAAACAAAGACTTGGGAAGGGTTCTCAAGAACACAAGTGAGAGGGACTGAGACAGGGAAGGGTGTGAGTACCTGGGGCTCAGTCTTGTAATCTTGTGAGGGAACCTCCCCCCGCCCCCACCTGACTCACTCATGCCCAACAGGCTCTGGGACAGAGTTCCAGGCAGTCCCACTGGAGGGCGGAGTACGCTCCCAAGGTGCTGGATAAAGTCCTCAGATAGGACCGTGGGGACAGCGAGCTCTTGATGTGGCTGCCACCTGCATGCACAAGAATCGTCCGCTGCAGCTACAGGCGGCCTCAGTGGTGGCCACGGACGGAACTAGCCCTGGACTTGGGGATACATGGCCAGTCTCTGTTGGACTCCCAGCATCTCCTCCCCATTTCGAGAACCCTTTAGTATTTAACATCTTGGTCCCCTGGGCTTAGGAGGGGCTTGACAGTGAAGTTACTCCTGGCCCCTTCCTAGCTGTGTGTCCTTAGAATAGTTCCTTAACTTGTCTGAGCTTTCGTTTCCTCATCCATAAATTGCAGCAATGGCAGCTTTGCAGGGACCAAGGTGCTAGGAGACACCTCAAAGCAGCCACATCGCCCCCTCCCCTCAAGACTTAGCCCTCTGAGGTCCCTCCTGCCCTCACTGGCTGCCCCGTGACCTGTGTTCATGGCCCTTTCAGGCATCCCCTCCTTGTCCTTGGGCCCATGTGTGCTCTGCTTCAACATCCTCATCCTCTTGCTCCGGCCTCCACCGCATCCTGCCAGCATTTGGTGGCCGTCAGTCACCCTTAGGTCATGTCATACACAGAGAGAAGGCCTGGGTCGCACAGGGCAGGGGGAGATTGGCCTGAAGAGACAGCTGTGGGGAAAGGGAGGACATGGTCCTGTCTAGACAGATACTCCCCTCCCCCCATCCGCCCAGTGCTGGATGGGACCTCCGACCTCAGACTGGGACTGGAACGCCCCACCCCCGCCTGTACCTTTCTCCCCATTGTCCCCACACCTCCCAGAGGGACAGTAAATGGCTCTCCCCAAGGCTGGTGGTTTGCTCAGCAGGCCCTCCCTGGGGGAGAGGCTCCATCTGGTTCAGTCACTCAGCAGCCCGGCTCCCAGAGCCCAGCTGGGTGTAGCGGTGGGTGCTTGGTGCACACTTATGAATGAATGAGTGAGTGAGTGAATGAATGATAAGACCCTCCTGGCGCACACTGCCAGGCCCTGGAGCTGAGCCACCAGCTGGACACGGGCTGCAGCCCTTGCAGCCCTAACAGGCCCCCCGGGTGACAGCTGTGTGAACAGCCCCACAGGCTCAGGCGTGAGGACCGGGCAGTGGGGGAGGACGATCGGCCGTGGCTTCAAGAGGGTGGAGACCACGGGGAAGACCTGGATGAAGCGGAATGGAACCTGAGATGTTGAGAGGGAGAAGCCCACTTGGATCAAGGCTGAGCTGGGGTCTGATGAGTGGCCTGGAGGAGACCTCACATAGTTAGGAAAATCTGAAGGGTAAGAAGGTACCCGGCCAGGAAGAAGAGGCCCTCAGGGGGAGGGAGCAGGTGAGCAAACACCCCAAGCAGGGACCATGAGGTCTGAGTGGCTAGTGGGGGCCAGGTCACCCCAGTCCCTGTGACCCCTCTGCAAACAGAGGGAGGTCCAGAAGGGTTTTGAGCAGGAAAATGACATGACAGGATTTGCCCTTTGGGCCCACGACTCTGCTGACTGATGGGGAACAGAGTTGGAGGCCAACGGTGGGGGACCATGCAGACAAGTGGGGGTCTGGCTGTGATCAGACACAGGGATGGGGCAAACGGGGGACTTGAGGTTGGATCAAAGAACAGGAGACCTTTTGAGTGAGGCGCTGATGGGGGTTTGGGGGTGAGCAGCTGGGAGAACCCGCACCTTAGACCAGCCAGGACCTAGAAGCCCGGGTTCCGTAATGATAAGGGGCCTTCCAGTCCTGCCTGCGGGAGTTCTGTTCCCTGAGCGGGGCACTCCCGTGGCTCTCAGCTGATAAATGGCTGGGGAGCCATGTGTTTTTCTCTGAATCTTCCCCGATGGGGTAGGTGACCTTGAGCAAGACCCTGCCACTCTCTGGGCCTCAGTTTCTCCATCTGCAAGATAAGGATGTCGCTTCCAGCTGCAAGCTCTCCCTGTTTGCTCCTCTCAGACTCCATCAAAAAAACCAGGCTGCAGGAGGGGGAAGGAGTCTGGGATCAGGTGACCGCCAAGGCAGTTCCAAACAAGGTCTTCAGTTCCTGTGATTCATTCAGTTCTGCAAAGTAGTCTTTACACTGGACTTAACCGTCATATCTGGAGATAAAGCCACTGACAAATAAATGGAAAGTGTTAAATACTGCACTGGGAAGGGTGACCACGTGAGATGGGGGACAGGCCGCCTGGGCTCTGGGCCTCCCCATGGGGCTCTTTTACAGACAAAACAAATTAGACAAGATTTTGGAGGGTCAAGACCCAGGGATGATGGCTGAGGAGGAGGGGTGGGGAACGGGGGGGCAGGGGGCCACAGGGTGCTGGGCCAGTGCAAACTGGCTCCCAGAGTCGATAGTTAAATTTGCAGGAATTTTGTCAGCCGATTATGAAAACATGGCCACGATTTAAAATGAAGCTGTATTAACTTACCAGGAAGTCAATTACATTTTTAAAAGGTAGTAAACACTCAAAGCCCATAGATTCCTAATTGCTTTATGATATCGTGCGATTGTATTTGCTTTTGAGGTTCTTTCCGTCTTTTGCACAGAAATCCTACTCGTGCTGTGTGGTTCTGCGTCTCTTGCAAACTCGGGTCCTGTGACATCTCACTGGTACCTTGAAATGGTGGGTTCACACCAGAGACTGGCAAACACCACAAATGAGGGTATGCTGTTGTTTTTCCTGGAAAAGCAGTTGCTAAATATTCACCAGCCCATGTGGGAAAAAGCATAGGGCAAGAACAGAAGACAACAGGGGCGCCTGAGTGGCTCAGTCGGTGAAGCGTCCACCTTCAGCTCAGGTCATGATTTCGCAGTTTGTGGGTTTGAGCCCCGCGTGGGGCTCTGTGCTGACAGTTCAGAGCCTGGAGCCTGCTTCAAATTCTGTGTCTCCCTCTCTCTCTGCCCCTCCCCTGTTCGCGCTCTGTCTCTCTCTGTCTCAAAAATAAATAAACATTAAAAAAAAAAAAAAAAACAGAAGACAGGAGATGGCGGCGTGCACCTGGGCGGAAGGAAGGACAGCATGACATGTCATCTAGCCATGTGGGGACCCAGAGAGGGACAGAGACAGTCCATGATGAGACAGGAAGCTCCTGGCAAGTGAGACTGGGATCTGGGCCTCCCAGGACCCAGGGAGCAGCAGGGGTGGGGTCAGAGAGCATTTGTGCCTACGGAGGGGCACAGGGTCTGAGTACCTGGGGAGGGCGGCGGGCCCTCTGCCTCATGCAGAGAGTTCGGGGAAGGGGTGCCCCCCTAGGGGAAGGGCCACCTCACCGATCAGGTCTCTGTCAGGACGTGAGCTCGTGCCTCTATGAGTCCGCAGGGACTGGATCCCCTCAGCTGTTCCTTGTCCCTCTCAGAGGGCTCCCGACCCCGGGGAGGACTCACACAGCACGAGCGGACTGCGGGTTTCTTTCTTCCTTCCTTCCTTCCTTCCTTCCTTCCTTCCTTCCTTCCTTCCTTCCTTCCTCCCTTCCTTCCTTCCTTCCCTTCCTTCCTTTCTCTTTCTTTCTTTTTTAAAAAATATTCTTATTGATTTATGAGAGAGTGAGAAACAGTATGAGTGGGGGAGGGACAGAAAAAGAGGAAGATAGAATCCAAAGCAGGCTCCAGGCTCTGAGCTGTCAGCACAGAGCCCAACACGGGGCTCGAACTCACAAACTGTGAGATCATGACCTGAGCCGAAGTCAGACTCTTAACCCACTGAGTCACCCAGGCGCCTCTGGACTGTGGGTTTCTAAAGGCAGGACTTCCCTCCCTTTCCCCATCAGACTGAAGGTGTATAAGACAAGACAGACTAGGGGCTCCTAAAGGCAGGACAGTGTCTCCCAAATTATAATGGGGGATCCAGGGGGATAGGACTGTCTCTCCAGATTCGGGGCTTTAAGGGCTGCTTTCCTTGAGGCCTCCAAGGGCACTACTGTGTCCCTTCCGCAGCTCGAGGCCTTCTCCAAGGGCCTGAATGAGCCTCCCACACTGGACATGCCCCTACAATCTCTTTGAGACTGGGCTCTGGGCTGGGTGGAGTCTGTGGAGATCTCATGGGCCAGCCAGCTCTGTCCACTCAAGGGGACTCTGAGGGGAAGATACGAAGGAGCTGGAAGGAGCAGAATGCCGAACCTCGAAGCCCTTGGGTACCAGGGGACACCTGTGCTGGGCTGATGTGGACGGGCCCCCACTGTGTCTTCCAGCCGAGGAGGGAGCTGGCAGGGCCAGGACCAGCCTCTGACCCTAAGTCCCCACTAATTACTGTGGAGCAGGGAGAGCTGGCCTTACTCACCCATGCGTCCATCCACACATTCATCCATTCGTTGGTTCATTCGCCGAGTGTCTGGTGAGCACCGACTGAACGCAGGGCACGGGGGTGGCAGCAGACACGGCACAGGCAAGGCCCCTGCCCCGTGGGGCGTGCAGCCTGTGGGGGAGACGGATTGTAACACACAAGTGAGTGAATAATTTCCGTAAGTGGTCTATGCCATGCTGGAGTTAAAGCAGGGTGATGGGGTGATGGTTCCCGGGCCAGGTCCTTTCATCACCGGGTCTGGGAAGGCTGTGGCTTTGGGCCGGGGTCTGCGGATGACATGGGCGTCCCCGGCATCACGACTGTGAATAGGAAGACTCGGCACCTTCTAGGAGTGTCCCCAAGTGCGGGGGCGGGGGCTAGCCATGGCACCCGAGGGACCGTGGGATGGGGGGAGGCTGCAGAAGTGGCTGGAGTGTCTGTGGGCTCACAGGCAGCCTCATGGCCACGGTGAGGACTCTGCACTTTATTCTGGGAGCAGCGGGAGGAGGCAGCCGGGAGAGGAAGTTCAGTCCTCAGCAGAGGGGCTCCGAGATGCTGCCCAGGAGACTGAATAATCTAACCTCCAGGAGATGGAGTCCGATCACTACAAGGTGCTCTTTGTTTCCGGATTTGGGTGATGGCCAGGATGGGTGAGCACCAGGGGAGGGGCGCTGTCCAGGGCGTGTGGTCAGTGAGCACACCGGGCCTGAGAGGAGGCCAGCACGGGGTGGGTGGGAACGACAGGGACGCTCTGAGCCAGGCCCTGGACAAAGCGCTCCGGTGCACTCCCTGTGGCTTGCGCATGCTCAGTAAGGGCGCACCTCCGTCACCAGTGTGCAGTCACCAAGATCATCGTTAGCCTCCTCACTGAGCTTTCACCTTGGCTGTGGCCCTCCCTTAACTGAACCGTGCCTGCTCACAGCTGACCCCGGTCCCCCTCCGTGTCAGGGACTACCTGATCACGCTCCTTCCAGTTTGACAGCTGACAATAACCAGTTCAAGGCCACCGTGTGCTGAGGGCCAGGCCTGAACCCAGGCCATCGGGCTCCGTGTCGCAGGTGTAAGCACTGCACTACACCATCCCTGTGTAGACCCCACTGACCCCCAGGAGGGGGTCCTCATCCTCATGGGACAGGCGAGGAGACCAAGGCCAAGAGGAGGGAAAGGTGGGTCCCACCCAAGGTCATGCTGGACAGTCCTGCAGCGGAACTGCACCCCAATGGAGAGAGAGCCCCTGACCTCCTCATGATCTCTCCACCACCCTGACCCTTTAGCAGGAGAGGCGGCTCACCCCAGGACCCTTAGGGAGGGACCAGTGGAAGTTTCTGGAAGAGGAGCAGGCCCCTGTCTTCCGACAGACACAGGCTCATGTCTCACCCTGCCTTTTAGTGGCCTGTGACTATGGGCTAGTCACTCAACTGCTCTGAGCCTCAGTTTCCTCCTCTATAAAATGGGACAGCAGCAGCTTGTCGGGAGGATGGGAGTCAAGGCAGACACGGGGGTTTAAGCACATAGTAGGTGCTCAGGAATGGCTGTGCCTTCCTATCCCCCTTGGGGCTGGGGCTCTGGAAGAGGCCCAACACTGTGGTCTTGCAGTCCCCTCTGTGGAATCCTAAGCTCCCACTGGGAGACACTGGGGGCAGGAAAAGAGGCTGGTCTGGTCTTGACACAGAGTGTCCCTGGGGCTCAGGACAGCTCCATCATTTCCCATCTGCTGCAGGAAGGAGAGGGTGGCCCTGTGGCCGGCTCAGAGCTGACTCAGGTGCCTGGGGTCCCAGCAGCCTTGTGGGTGCTTCCCAGTGAATTCCCGCCATTCCGTTCCATTTGAATGGGCCACAGCCCACAAACTGAGTACAGGCAGAGGAGCCCATGTGTCACCACTGGTTCAGATGGAAATACCTATAAAGGCTACCGGTGGTAGGTCACCCTGTGGGTTCTGGGCCCCCAGCCAGGGTGAGCCCTGCGCTCTGGAAAGAACAGCCTGACCTCTCACCACCCGCGGGGCCCAATCTGTCACCTGGGAGATCACACTGCCCTTCACCAGGCTAAACTTGGAGGGGTGGCCACCCCCCACCGTCCCTAGCACCCTGGGGTGGACAGGTACTAGTAACTAACCCTCCCTGGGGGTTCACCTGAGTGCACAGCTTGTCACACTACTCCTCATGACTAACGTCCTATAAGGGAGGGACCGTTACTGTGCCAGGTTGGAGAGGGGGGAAAAAGCAGGTTGAAGAGGGGACATAAACAACCATGATGCAGGCACAGGGCCGCACCTGCCTCCAGGGCCCCAGCTGTTACCCCCCGGGACAGACCCGCACCTGCCCCATTGCCCGCTCGTGAGGGACCTTCAGCTGACGCCACCCTCCGTGCCCTCTCCCCAGTCACCGCATGGGCACACACATGCACGCTCATGCATGCAGGGCCCTCCCCATAGGGGTGTCTCCACTCCCACACTCACACCTCCCACCTTCCAGCAGGAAGCCCCCCCCAACCCTACAGTTCTTATGCTAGGTGTGCTATGAAATTTACCATCACATTCAAAGGTGAGGCAAGAGACAGGTGAGGTGTGCGGCAAGAACCCCATTTTTCAGATGATAATTATGATAATTAAAAAAAAATTATGGACATCAGGGTCATCAGGGGTCTGGGGAGAGAGAGGTTCTGGAAAGAAGATGGGAAGGGAGAGAGGCAGTCGAAAGACAAGTCCCACTCCAAAGACCCTCTTGCCTGCCCCAGACCCCAGTAATTCTGCAGGAGGTTCTGGGGCTGGGTGGGGAGATGGGAAGCTTCAAGTAAGCAGAGCCTCGTCCCCACTGCCTCCGTGTGCTCAGCACCCAGATCAGGGCCTGGCATCCAGGAGGTTCCCAAAAAACGTTTGTTTAAGGACCACAGGGACGTGTAAATGAACAGAACAAATCCATGGGGCAGGCATTCATAACCCCATTCAACAGAGGAGGAGACTGAGGCTCAGAGATGAGGACTTGCCCAAAGTCACCGGACTGGTGAGGGGATAAGGATTCAGAAGGGAGGGTCGATGGTGGGGCGGGTGGAGCGGCATGGGTGCTGGGAAGACACAACCAGAGTGGTCCTGCCTTTAGACAGTAAAGCCCATGCTTTTCCAGGCTCCAGCCATTGCTGGGGAAACAAGCCAGCACTGTGAGACCCCAGGAGTGGTGGCCTTGGGGGAGAAGGCCAGCAGTAGGGAGCTGCCTCATCTGCATACAGGCTCCGCCTCCTCCAATCAGCTGGAGCAGAGGCAGGTGGAGCAGGGCCAGGGCTGGCCCATGTGCTCCCTCACCTTCCTGACTGGATTTTCCCTCCTGGACCCCCAGCAGCCCCCCACCCAGGGCAGGAATAATCATCTCCGCTGTGCAGATGAGGCAGCTGAGAGAGACCAGAGAGGCCCTGCGACTTCCCCAAGGTCACACAGCTGGTGAGCTGCAGAACCAGAACGGATCCAGGCTCTGACTCCCAGTGCAGGGTAGAGTCTTGCCCTTCTGGCTTCATTCCTGCTGCCCTGGCCCAGGACCCCCGCTGGGTACTCCACCCTGGGCCTGTCCTCTGTGGCCACCAGCCCCCTCTTCCCCACCAATTGCACCCACCCAGGGCTTAGCTCAGAGAAGCTGCCGACCCCAAGCCGCCTTCCCAGCCTCATTCCTGAGCCCACACCCTCTGCTCCAGCAGCCCTGACATGGGGTCAGGGACCTGCAGAATGTCGGGGCTGGCAGGGGTCCCAGGAAGGTCTGGTCCATTCCCTTGGGACCAGGCTGGGACAATAGTCCCTCACTGGCCACCCTGTGTCCCCCTCCAACCCAGAAGCCCCCCGGGCCCAACTAGGGGCTCTGCTTTTTTCCCTGCATTTCTCCCCTGCTTCCTGCCTCACTTCCCACAGCAGACGCTGCAGATCCAGGTCTGAGGTTTGATTTACAAACTTCCTGGGGAGAGAGGGTGGCTGCAGTGCCCTGTGATTTACTCTGCTGGGAAAGGTTTGCTTCTCATGAGGGATCTTCTCGGCCCCTCCTCACTGAAGGCTGGGATTTACTGAGGCTGCCGTCTCCCGGGGGCGGCCCGGTGGCTTTGGTGAGGTGACAGAGGTAGGGGGGCCAAGGGGAGCCCCACGCAGTGAAGAGCAGACCTAGGTTGTGGTTGGGGGAAGCAGATGGACATCGGGGTCATCAGGGGTCTGGGTTTTAATCCCTCTTCCACCACAGACACACACCTTCCTCGCACCTCAATTTCCTCATCTCTGCTTGCAGGTTCCGCCCCTCTGCAGCTCAGGAAAGAGAACAGAGAGGCCCCGCTGGCAAAGCTGGCCTGGCTGCCCAGACCAGGGCTCCAGGCACAGATGCTTCCTATGTCCAGGGGTTATTAGAGGTGCGTTCATTTCCCTGCTAATGAGCTAACAAATCTAGTCTGCAAAGGGCCTTGACAGAGAGTGAAGCCTCTGGGGCCCAAAGTTCTGCCGAGATCCGGGGGTCAGCAGAATCCTTCCATGCATCTAATTTCTAATAAAGACATGAAGGACTGGGAGTGGGGGCATTCATTCCTGGCTGGCTTAGTCAGCTCTCAGATGACCTGGATCTTTGTGGACTTGGACAGCTCCCAGGGGAGGGGCTGAGAATCTTCCAGAATGGATCCAGAGACCCCAGGTCAATTCACAGCCTCCTGAAGGTATCTCCAGGCCCCTAGGCACTGTCAAGTGGAGACTTGGTGCCTGAGAACAGCCCTGAGCTGTTTTAACCAGCAGTGCACAGTGTTGGAGGAGGGGTCTCTGGTGTCAGATCCATCACAACCCAGGCCAGTCCACCAGCCCTATCCCTCCTGAGCCTTGAACTTCTCACCTGTCAAGTGGAAGTGCCAGTCTGTCTTGCTTAGCTCTCGTACAGTTTAAGTAATATAAGTAAAGCCCGCACACAGTGCCTGACGCATAGTAGGTCTTCAACAGATCCGTGTGACTCTCTTAAATTACGAACCAAGTTTTAATAAAACCAGATGACACTCAGGACTCACCACCCTCCTTGGCCACATACCAGCCCTGTGACCTGACACATTAACCTCAATGTGCCTTGTCCTATCTGTGAGATGGGGTAATAACAGTACCTCCCTCACAGGGTGGTCGTGAAGGGTTCCTGAGATGATGTGTAAAGCGTGAGAACAGAGCGGTGCACTGGAGGCCCCAACGGTCAGTACCGTTATGGTTGTTTGAGGTTCAATGACCACTGTTCGGCCTGTTCCCACCTGGCCCTTCCGGACCTCTGCACGCTGCCTCTGTGTCCTCGGAATCTGTTAGAGACCTCATGCTTACCCCTGGGTCTGCCCTGCTTCTGCTCCAGCTCCTGACACTCCACCATCACACACACACGCGCGCGCGCATGCACACACACACACACACACACACACCCCTCTCCCCCGGCCCCTGACCCGGGGGCCCAGGGACACCTCAGATTGGCTCCTGTTGACAAGACACAAGGAAGAGGCATGTCCTTGCCCAGGGCGGGCACGTCCTCACAGCGGCCTGGGCACCGAGGAGGGGCTTGGAGGGACCTCTTCTTCCCTCCCACCCCTCCCTGTGCTGCCCCATGTTTTCTTAGAACCTGGACTCGGACAGCCAAGAGTGGTCCTGCACCGAGGGAGAAGGCTCGGGGTCGTCCCCACAGCATGCACCGCGCTGGCTGTCGGAGCCTCTCCTCTGTTGGAGGAACGGTCCGTGGAAAACCAAGGCCTGCAGGCCAGAACCTTCTGCTAACGGGCGGAGTTTAGCTGCACAATATGTTTGTTATCTGGTCAGTGAGCGAATGTCTGAACTCTGAAGATGTCACAGGAAAATCTAGAGTTCTCTTTCATTAAAAACTCAGAATGCAGGCGTGCCGCGGAAGGTGTATTCTCACAGCCCCAGCTTCCAGGGACTAAGACTCAGCCTGGGGGCCCCGTCGTCCCCACTGGCCTGGAAGAGTCATTAGCATTACGGCCTTGACCCAGGAAGATACTGGAGGCTCGTGGCTCTGTCCCCAAGACCCCACCTGCTCTGCATACAGATGGGTAAATGGAGCAAAAGCCGGGGCAGGGACCCATCTGTCCACCCCGTCCTGAAATGCCACTTGAGGACAGGACTGACCCTGCCTCGCCCATGCCTGTATCCTCAGTGCCGGGAACAGTGCCTGGCCCCTAGTAGGTCCTCAGTAAGCATTTGTCACATGGTGAACTTGTCAGGAAAGTAAGTCAGAAACAGAGCCGGGGCTCGGACCCACACTTGACTCTCAGGCCAGGAGCCCCCTGAGCCCCAGCCGTTTATCCCACAACGACCGGGCCCTGTGACAGGAATCCCTCCCCGTGTGCCTGCTTTCCCATTCATCTGCACCTGTTCATCTGTTGAGTCTATCAGCTCAGATCCCAGATAGGATAGCTTATTCCAAGTTAACCCTGGAAGGGAAGGTGAGCCTTTTGCAGAGATTCTCATGTAGCACCATCTTTTTGGGGCACAAGGGCTATTTTTAACATTTAAAACAGAAATGGGGCCCACGCACATGCTGTGAGGTGTCTGTTTAAGGGGGACGTGGCAGAGCGCACCTGTGAGGCCGTGGGGTTGGCAGACCCGAGACCCCATCCTCACTGCTCCGTGTTCTGGCTGGGTGTCTTTGGACATGGCCCCCAATTCTCTGAGCCTCAGTTTCCTCACCCGTAAAATGGGGTGATAACCGTACCTACCCCCCCAGAGGTGCTGTGAGGATGGAGGGAGATGATCCAGGTCTACCACTGAGCCCGGTGCCCAGCACGCAGCAGGTGCTCAGGGAGGGCAGCAGCTGTTATTCGATCGTGACCCCGACCACCACTGAGATCCCGGTGACAGAGGAGGTGCATGATGGACGGAGGCCACCGGGAGTGCAGAGATGCTTCTCGAAAACTTTCTCCATGGCTGAGAAATCACGGTAGCGCACGTGTCTAATAAGACGGAGCTCCCTTACACGCCAGGCCAATTGTCCTGTTTCATGCAGCGCTTGGCGCACAGGTCAACTCAGGGGCCCTTTAGGGTAAACATCCCCAGGAGCTCTCGCTCCCTGGGTTGGGATCTCAGAGGTGGCTCTAGTCAAAGCCGCATGGGATTTCTAGCATTCACAGTTAGGGTGGCAGGGCAGTAACAAAGCCACCTGGGCCGGCCCCCCTCCCTTCCCACCCCCACCCCTTCCAGCCAGAACTCCAGGCCCCACACAGCCCAGCCATCGCCTGAGACAGACATGAGAGGTGCCCTGCTGTCCCCCCTCAGCAACCTTAGGCCTAGCGATGCTTGAGTCTGTGGTTCTCTGTCTTCCCAATGAGTACATCCTCGCCTTCCAGGATGGGCTGAGGCTCTGGTTGTAATAAAACCATTTTATTACCATCCCTCTACTTGGAGCCATTTAATGAACGTGTGGCTGCGGGCTGTCCCTGCCCCTGAGCCAGATGCAAATGAAACATGTTGCGCTGTACCATTTAATTAGCTGGGGGAGGGGGAGATGTGGGGAGGGAGATGGGAAGAGGGAGGTGACATTATGGAGAAGCAGAGAAAGAGGAGAGTCTAGAGAGAAGTCACCAGGGGAGGGGCAGAGAGTAGAGGGAGGGTGGAGAGGATTCTAAAACCGATGTCATTTGTGCCCCCGGATTCAGCTGTGCTCAACGCTGTTAACCCTTGGACTTCTAGACTGACCAATAGGTGCCTTATTGTTTTCTCTATTTTGCTTAAACCTGTTGGAGTCACATTTATGCCAGTGGAACTGAATGTGTCCTGATAGGTGAAAGTCAATCTTGGCATCGAAGAAGGCCCCGAGGATAAAGAATCCCTCTCTATTCAAAGACACACAGCTACGCCTGGAAGTCTGAAGCGTGTGGCTCAGGCAAGGTGAGCGTCTGTGTATCGGGATTGGAGGCCACGAAGCCTTACAGAAGTTGGGCAAGACGACCATCAGAAGCCGAGCTTCCCCCACCTATCACTGGCACCCCACCACCTCCCCCACTTTCTGGACTTCTTAGCATCCTCGGATCCAACTTGGTCCATTCTGGAAAGTCCAGAATCAAAGATCCAGGACAATCAGGGCTAGAAGCCATTGCTCATACTACTTGGTCCAATGCCTTCAGGTTCCTTACTGTTGCAAGGACCACGGAGTCCACGAGTGCGTCCTCCCGTAGGGATCTCGTGCCCACACACAGTGAACGGTCCAATCACACAGATGAAGGAAATCACTCTTATGTTACAGATGAGAAGGGAGCTGTACGACTCACCTAAGTTCTTGCCAGGTTACAGGAAATAGTATGTATCCGTCCGCAGTGCCTGGCACTCAATCAAATTGATCAAAACTTGTGTAAAAGAGAAAACGTTAAAAGCTGCAAGAGAGAGAGAAAAAAATTACATGTTATGCACTGAGGAACAAAATAAGGATGTGAGAAACAAAAATAGATGGTGGCAGATTTCTAATTAAAACGATGTAAATGAGTGGCATCAGTGAAAATGGCATAGTAAGGATTGCTAAAAAAAAAAAAAAGAAATCTCTCTTCCATAAAGTAATGAAAAGAGTGGCAAAAAAAAAATCCTCAGAATCAATTTTTTAGAACTCTGGAAATTTACCAAAGGCTTGACACCATCCTGGGTGCATTTATTTGAGACAATCGGCCGCATGTCAGTGGGAATCGTGAGCTTTGTGACATTTAGCATGTTGTCTCACTCCCCTTTCTCCAACTCCATGGTAACCTTGAAATCTAATGGCCCAGAATCATGGTGAAAGGGTAGCCTGGCAACCACTGGAGGGGGAAGGAATGAGGTTAGAGAATCTTCAAAGCCACATTCTCGGATAACTCTCATTATTGACCTGTCTGGATCTTCTAGAAGATCTTGCTTGTAAGGCTGTCTTTATTTTACCTGAGTCAGAATTTGCCCTGTGTCAAAAAGAGCTTTTTTCTTGAGATGGCGGGAGGCGGGGTGCTAGTCAAAACAATTACAGGCAATTGTCTAATTTCGTGACGACCTGAGACAGTGAATGTCAGTTGGGGTATAAGCAATAGACTAACCCAAGAGCTTGAAAGACAAAACCAGGGGCGTCTGGGTAACTTAGTCAGTTGAGCGTCCAGCT
>PJEM01011953.1:0-50398 GCA_004023845.1 Helogale parvula
AGACATCCAGGGGCTTCTCTTTTCCTTCTTCGTACTAGACCATATCTACGTGGGGATCTGTCTTGCCCTTCTTATTTCCTTCCAGCTGACAAAGCCCAATCTAGTCCCTTCAAAGCGTCAGACTTGCCGAAGGCTTTCTTTCTAAAACTTATTAAAATTTCATGTCAAGTGATCTCCCTAAAAATCCAGTGTCTCAGAACCCTGAAGCAGAAAAATTTATAACATCTATTTAAGTAGGAAACCACAGCGCCCTAATTTAAATTTAATTCCAGTGTCTTTAAGAAAAAAGACTCTCAAAAAAAATTCACTTTCCTTTTTTTTCCCAACTACTTTAAATGGTGGTACAGTGCACATTACATAAAATTTACTACCCTAACCATTTTTATTAAAGATATTAATTTTTAGAACAATTTAGGTTCATAGAAAACCTGAAGGTTTGGGACGGATCTTTTCCATATGTCCCCTTCCTCCACAGGCGCACAGCCTCCTTGTTATCGGCAGCCAGCCCCAGTGGGACATTTGTCGTGACTCTCACACCTACACTGACACATCATAATCACCCAAAGCCCCTGGTTCACACTAAGAGTTGTTTTTACCAGTGTATGTTCTGCGAGTTTGGACAATGTGTGCTGACGTGTGCCCATCAGCATGGGGCCATCCAGATGTTTTCATCACCTAGAAGTGTTCCGTGCTCTCCTTACCCACCCCTGCCCATTGCCCAGCCCCTACAACCATTGACCTTACTGTCTCCACTGCTTTCCCTTTTCCTGAATGTCATATAATTGGGAATGCACAGTGTGTGACCTTTTCAGATTAGCTTCTTTCACTTAGTCATATGCAGTTAAGATTCCTTCATGTCCTTTCATGGCTTGAGAGTTCATTTCCTTTTAGTGCTGAATAATCTTCCATCGTCCAGATGGACCACAGTTTGTGGATCCAGTCAGTTACTTGGAGACATCTCGATTGATTCCAGGTTTGGGCAATTACAAATAAATCTGCCATAAATACCCATGTGCAGGGATTTTGTGAACATAACTTTTTACCTCCTTTGGTTAAACACCAAGAAGCATGATCACTGGATCGTGTTGTAAAAGGATATTTAGTTTTTAAGAAACTGCCAGACTTACAAAGTGTCTGTACGGATCGCGTTCCCAGCAGCAATGAACAGGAGTCCGCACTGCTCCTGATTCTCGTCAGCGTTTGCTCTTGTCTGTGTTTCAGATTTACCTGATGTGTTTCAGTCACTCACCAGCAGTGCCAAATATCAGTTACTTTCATCCAGTTTTGGAGAGGTCATTGTCAAATCAAGTAGAAAGGAAGATACTGTATCATTCATGTCAGAAGTACTAGAAGAAAAAGGTTTTCTCGACCTTTAGTCCTTTGTGGATACTGTAGATGAACCCCCGATTTCTGTTTTCTGTTCATTTCAGGTACTTGCTTTTTAAGTTACCCTGAAAAATTCAGAGTAACCGAACAAATATTTATTAATCATTCATTATGCCAGGAGAGAAAACCACGTTTATGATTACATATGATTACAAATCATATTTCTGAATATTTATATAAAATGTAACTTTGAGGTCATACTTATTAAAATAACAATTTAATGTAGGAGTGCTTTGTTTAAAAAAGCAGTGAACATTATTATGTCTATCTTGAAGGAATGAAAGTTATAATGCAGAATATAATAGGAAGGTACTAATTTTTAGCTTTTCATTCAAACTTTTTATTAAAAAAAAACAGATTTTCCAGGTGAAAGGATTACCCAGACAGTATACAAATATAAATACATATTTATATATATGATCTATATAGATATACATCATATGCAATATGTTGTATGTAATATATATTTATATATACATTCTACCAAAGGTACAAGTTAGTTCAATATTAGTAAACTATGTTTTTTTAATTTTTACAACATGCTTATTTCACTTTATTTTCCTCATATTAAAAACTATGTGCTGGCCCCAGCAGGAGCCCAGAGCCTGTGCAGGGAGGCTCTGGTGTGGGTCTTACAAGATGGTCAGTGAAATCCTGGTAGGGAGTCTTGGTGAGCACCTCTTTGTCCTTCTTGTGGGGTCAGGGGAGGGGAGTAGCTATAGTTTTCAAAGATGGCATCCAAGGCGACTGGCAAGTTGCCAGAATGGCACCGCAACGCAGCCCCAGGTCAAGGTCTGGCATCATCTATGCCAAACAGCAGCAGCAGCTTCTTGGGCCCAGGGCTGAGTGAGACCAGCATCCCCAGGGCAGAGATGAGGCATGAGCACAGAGACACAACACAGATCACCTTGCGAGGAAGGGTGTGGGGCTCGCTCATCTTGTCCCTCCAGTGGCCTTGTAGCATGGGAGCGATGGAGAGCTCTGCCAGGATGAAGCCCCGAAGGACATTGGTTGCTTCGTGGGAGCATGTAAGCTATGCATGTTATAATCCCCAGTGGAGACGGATACCAAAACGGTCATCCCCCATTTTGTGTTTTCTCAACGAAGCAGGTGTTTTGTTTTTCCTGATTAATTTAAAATGTATTGAACTAAATTTTATATAGTTTACTGACATAGCACTATTACTGGTAGTATAGAATAGTATAATATGAGTAGTATTAGTCTTGAACTAAATGTCATATATCTTATTTTATAAAGGCTTCGGGCACGCCAGTTACTTCTCCGCAAATCCACGTTACCTGAAGCGCGAAGCACAGCGTTGTATTTTTTGCGATTCAATTACACACCTTGGAAAGACGCTAAGAAATACTGCTTTCCAAAAACACAAAACTCATCTTCAAATTGAAATTATAATTTAGAAATTTAAAAACACTTTGCATGCCAGGTTACATAGGGCGAAATGTGTCGGTCAGTCCTTCACGAACGGTTACTAACCCAGCTCACAGTCTAGCATGATTGATCTGGTTTTGGGGAAAGCATGACGAAGAAAGAAAAATTAGCGTTCACCACGACTATAATGTAATAAGATCTAAACTTCATCAATAGTTTCGCCGAGTCAAGGAAGAAAAGCGTGCAGGCAACCAAGAGGTTGGAAAACATGTATTTCTGTCATGATTATAACACAGTAACATTGGAAAAACAATACTATGGAAGGTGGCAGGCAGGGAATTGGAAGGAGAGGGACAGAAGCTAAACAAAAGTTTGTTCTCATCACGTATTAGGTTTGTAACTTGGGGGAAACATTACTGTTTTATGCTTGAATTTTTATATTTACAAGACAGAAGCTATATCTACTTTTGCGTTATTGTAACAATTAAAAAGCTCCAGACATATCATGAAGTATTTTCATAATTACCTTATAAAAATGCTGTGTTATATTTTCTACCTATCTTTTATTAACTTTAATATCTTAATATTTTTATACCTTAATATTTTTATTTCTGTTTTACCTCTAAAATAGTTTGGAGGCTCAATCATTTCTTCTATTAGTTTTATGTGTTTTCCAGAGATTCATCACTATTGAAGGCAATTCATTGGGCACAAGTAAATTCACTAATGGGCAGATTTACAGAGACACTAATGAACTATGGCTTCACAGCCTCTAAAAAGGGGGGACACACAACATCTGTTCACATATGTAATTGACATTTTTGTCACTTTGCACATGTAAAATATTTTTCTATTCTTCTTGAGAAAGTAAAAGAGCCTCCAAAATTATGTAAACTTTGGACCCCACAAAAACCTGGATTCGTACATGCCTACTCTTGTATCTGTTGAATTATTTTCCCATGGAGGGTCCTGAATTTGTGTAAATAGATTTACCTTTTTCATACCCCATACCTTCCAAATGGAATCAATACATCTTGCTTTCAAGATGGTGGCCTGCTATGGTATCAGGTACCTACTCATCATGAAATGTGGCGATGTGGACCACACAAGAATTACACTTCTGATCTGGGCCCTAAACTTCATCAGTACTCTAAGAAAAGCAATACAAATAACTTATAGACTCAATGTATCGCACCATAGATAAAGGAGGTAAAGTGCCTCGTCTGTGATCCGAGTCTTTCCTGGGTCACACATGGGGAACTCCAGGGAAACAGAAAGAAAACAAGTGACCCAGTCTAATCCTGTAAATATGCCAAATGACCTGTCGGTAAATAGATTATTTATATAGCTGGATAATGATTCCATCTGTACAAAAGGTCTTAGCTGGATGCTCCTAGTTTAGCATTGCCTTCGACAAATGACACTACAACCTATGAGTTTAGGAGACAGCACTCCCTAGAGAATGCCACTGTAGAAATGAGATATTTGGGATATAAAGATATTTCCTAACCTGATACTCCCTGCTAGGTGTGCGTGTCATGTTCTTCACCCAGAAACCTCCCATTTCGGGGGCAGATGGTGCATCTCCAGTGTCAGAAGAAGGAGCTAAGGAGCTGCCTTGGGTGCCCTAGACCACTCCCAGCTTTCTCCATGCCTCTTGGTTGTTATATAATCCGATGCTGAGGCAAGTCTCTTGACAGCCTGACCTTTGGATTGGCTCACCCCCAAGAGGCTCAAAAATGTTTCACAGGAACTGAGTAACAGAAATTCAGAACAGAAGTTATGGTCAACTAATGTTTCTCATAAATGCATAATCCTTAAATGTAAAGTTTTTTTAAGCAATATATGTGGGTCAGATGAAAAAACAGTAATACAATGGGTGTCTCAAATAGATGTTTATTAACACCAACATACCACCTAGTTGAAAAAAGAGCAGAGAAGGATATTTTGCAGGACAATTCATCTTGGCCATTAAATATTTAGCACTATTTTTATGGATAAATATTTTATGTATGCAGTGACATTCCCCAAAATGTGATGAGTATATTTGTCAATATATAAAGAACTTAGGAAAGTTGAATTATGTTTTCATTGGCTCACAGAATTACTCTAACAGTACATGAGTCAAAAAGGATTTGATATGAATAATATGTGTGTGCAGTAATCAGACCATCCCACAGAATCTCAGTCTGCATATTTGGTTTTATTTGTTGTTTTTGTTGTAATAAATGTAAATTGGGGGGGAAAGTTATTCTCTGGGAAAAGGAACTTCAATGAAAAAGTCTTCTTTTTTTATTCCATTTGGTCAGTGAACACATTCTGTATAATTTCAATTATTTTATTTTCTTTTTTAATAGTTTGTTGTCAAATTGGTTTGCATATAACACCCAGTGCGCTTCCCCACAAGTGCCCTTCTCCATTACCACCACCTCCCTTCCTCTTCTCCCTCCCTCTTGAACCCTCGGTTCGTTTTCAGTATTCAGTAGTCTCTCAGGTTTTGCTTCCCTCTCTCTCCCCAACTCTCTTTCCCCCTTCCCCTCCCCATGGTCCTGCATTAGGTTTCTCCTGGTCTCCTGTTAGACCTATGAGTGCAAACATATGGTATCTGTCCTTCTTCGCCTGACTTATTTCGCTTAGCATGACACCCTCGAGGTCCATCCACTTTGCTACAAATGGCCAGATTTCATTCTTTCTCATTGCCATGTAATACTCTATTGTATATATATATATACCACATCTTCTTGATCCATTCATCAGGTGATGGACATTTAGGCTCTTTCCATGATTTGGCTATTGTTGACAAGGCTGCTATGTGTCAGCACTTCTGTATCCCTTGGATAAATCCCTAGCAGTGCTATTGCTGGGTCACAGGGGAGTTGTACTGATAGTTGTTTGAGGAACCTCCATACTGTTTTCCAGAGTGGCTGCACCAGTTTACACTCCCACCAACAGTGTAGGAGGGTGCCCGTTTCTCCACATCCTCGCCAGCATCTGTAGTCTCTTGATTTGTTCATTTTAGCCACTCTGACCGGCGTGAGGTGGTATCTCAGTGTGGTTTTGATTTGTATTTCCGTGAGGATGAGTGATGTTGAGCATCATTTCATGTGCCTATAGGCCATCTGGATGTCCTCTTTGGAGAAGTGTCTGTTTATGTCTTCTGCCCATTTCTTCACTGGATTATTCATTTTTCAGGTGTGGAGTTTGGTGAGTTCCTTGTAGATTTTGGATACTAGCCCTTTATCTGAGATGTCATTTGCAACTATCATTTCCCATTCCCTCAGTTGCCTATTAGTTTTCTTGATTGTTTCCTTTGCAGTGCAGAAGCTTTTTTACCTTGATGAGGTCCCAAGAGTTCATTTTTGCTTTCATTTCCCTTGCCTTTGGGGATGTGTTGAGTAGGAAACTGCTGAATCTGGCATTATGACATGACACATTTCTCATATTAGGGTCATGTAATGAAGTGGTTTAGCCTAGAACATGAAACCTCAGGCAATTGATTCTTGCACAAATTCCCTTGTGCAAAACCTCTTTAGAGTGCTGGTTTCCTCATATGAAGACTGGAGATTAACTTTGCCAGCCCATGGGGTTGCTTTTAGAATTAAATAAGATGGTGCGTATATGAAAAATCATCACAGTGTCTGAAATGCAGTGAGTACATGGTGAATGGGAGCCACGGTTATACATCAGATCCAACGATGTCTTTTTTTTTTTTTTAATTTAAAGCAGTATCTGAACTCAAATTTTCTATTTAAAGTTTTTAAAAATGTTTTATTTATTTTTGAGAGAGAGAGACAGATAGCTTGAGCAGGGGAGGGTCAGAGAGAGGGGGAGACAAAGAATCTGAAGACAGACTCCAGGCTTTGAGCTAGCAGTCAGCACAGCCCAGCGTGGGGGTTGAACCCACGAACCGCGAGATCATGAACCTGAGCTGAAGTCGGATGCTCAACCGACTGAGGCACCCAGGTGCCCCAACAAATTTTCTATTTTAAAAGAGAAATGATAAAGCAGATCCCAGGGTGCTACTAGAGAAGCCCGATACATTTTTGGACTAAAGCATCATTTTCCTACCTCTCGCTCCATTGCGTGTGGCATGACTGTCCATCGGGCACCTGGTTAACCACGAGCCTGACGAGGCATGGGAAACACAACTTCTGACATTTGGCTTTGCAGATGAATGAGTCCTTCCAACCTTACAGCTTTGAAATCAAGGACTTTCTCTACAGTTACACTTGAGAGACCCATGCTTCATTGCTCTGTAAAGGGATTGCATTTGAAACAAGTCAAATCAGAGTTCGCACAGGTCATGTAGTCATTGAAATCCCCATTGACTTTCATCTGTTTGCTTTCCTGTTAAGGCTCTGAGCCCCTTATACTCCTGCAAGGTGTTTTGGGGTCTACTATGTTTGCATCCATTGTATTACTATTAGGACAATTGGCAGAAGCTAGTTTATTTCCGCAGAGTGCTAGAAAGCAAAACCATTAGTAATTCTGCAGGAATTAACTAATTTATTTGTCAATATAAAGTCTAACCAAAAGAAAAAGGAATGCTTTAGTCATTTCAACTGCTAAATCCCAGTTCTATTCAAATGGATTCGTTTCTGTTTGCTGAGCAGGCTGAAAACTAACATCTCTCCTTTGGGGAAATTAGAATGTAAAACAGAACCCTCCAACCGCCACCAGATGAAACTGTACTTCCCTGAGGAAGGATTCTCCCCTGCCTATCAGATCATTGAGGGAATTTGCTGTTTGAAGCCCACCCGGTTCATATTACTCTGGAAAGCTCCACCTGGAGGAATTAACTAGAAAATTTTAGCTAAGAATAGTCCTATATGATGAGCACAATGGGGCCAATAATTTGCAACCAATGTTAATTATAAGTATAAATGACAAACTATACGTGTATCACAACCAAGTTCTGATATGTGTGTTTCTATGTCCTCTTCGCTATGGAAATGGTGAAAACCTTAACCCGAGTGTTTATTTTGTCTTATGTCTTTATTTGTGCAAGTTCTGGACTCCACCTTGTCCACACTGTCCTTTTCCTGAACGTGTCTACCTTAGAATGTCTCTATGTTGTCTCAGGACCCTTAGTGCCATTTAAAGAAAATGCTCAGATTGTACCTTCAGTCGCTCAAAGTTGCTTTAGAGAACAGGCTCTGGAAAAGTCAAAAAAGAGAAAGACAAAAATGTCTTTCGCTGGTTACTTAGAACTCCGGCCCTAGACTGGTGTTTGAATTTTGCTCCTTTTAAGAGTAATTTGTGAATCATTTCTAATTTCCAAATGGATACGAAGTGAGCAAAACCACCCCTCCCACCCCCACCCCAGCCCATGGAAACACTGTTCTGATTTCTGTCCCTACAGTTTTGCTTTTCTCCCCAGTGCCATTTAAATGCATGCCTGGCTTCTTTTACTTAGCATAATGGCCTTTAAGTTTTTCTATGGTGTTTCACATCCGGGAGTTTATTCCTTTTTAAAAAAAAATTTTTTTAACGTTTAGTCATTTATGAGAGACTGAGCATGAGTGGGAGAGGGGCAGAGAGAGAGGGAGACACAGAACAGGAAGCAGGCTCCAGTCTCTGAACTGTCAGCACAGAGCCCACGTGGGGCTTGAACTCACAGACCACAAGATCATGACCTGAGCTGACCTTTTACCGACTCCCCCAGATGCCCCGGGAGTTCTCCTTTTTATTGTGTGAATTTGCTACAAATCCTTTATCCATTCCTCAGCTGAAAATTGTAAACATACTTTAGTTTCTTGCTTCACATAAACTTGTAAGTTCTGGTTTTGAGGAAAATTCTCTTATTTTTTCTTAACCACAGGCATTTTATTCCAAGAATTTCTGGGATCCAATGTAGATATATTTCTGAATATTCATCCCTATACAATGTATCAGCCCACAACAAAAAACTTTACAATCATTAACATGTAAAATATTCACTGAGCCCTGTTTAAAATACATCTCTGTGAATAAAACATAAGCTTTGAGAAATAAAAAAGTATGTTATCAAAGAGATAGCAAAAATGGGAAATGTATTTCACATTGCACCTAATAAGTGCTTACAAACATCAAAAATAGTTACTTAGGTTAATTGTATTATTAATTACAATGGCAATTATTGAGGTAGGTTTCATTATTTTTAATTATGGAAGGCCAACAGATCAGGAGATGAGTGTCGTTGAAAAGGTAGTTTATCACTTATGGTTCCCCAAAGGAGGGGGCATGCCATGGCATGGGGGGAGGGGGGGCACATGGGGAAGTGCCAGGGCTGTTCAGGAGGCAGAGGGAGGCAGGGCCCTGCCGGCAAGGGCTCTATTGTGGAATCGGGAAAGCAGGATGAACAGGATCAGCAGTGACTAGCCTGGATCATTCCAGTGAGCTCTGGGACACAGGGGCTGTCCGTGTTGTCTGGTACTCGGGCCTGGAGGGCTTCGTATGGTGGTCCGGAGTTTGAGAGCCCAGTACAGGAGGCTGCTGGAGATGCGGCCTCTGGATTGGCTGGTCTGCAGTCGGCAAGCATGCTTGCAGGGGAGTTGTTTACCATTATCTAGGAATTGGCTAATTCAGGGAGGGGCAGTCCCCTCTAGGATCAGCAAGGCCCTAGATGTCAAAACAAAAGAGCACAGAAAACTAAAGACATAGTTTAATATGCTTCCTAAGTATATATTTTTAAGAAATATAACTTAGGCAGTTCTCTTTTCAATCAGTAGGAAGTCGCCTTGCCTAACCTAATGTCACAGAAATCCGCGTGAGTACAGCCCGTGGGAATAGGGTGGAGGAATCTGTGTGGTCCCCACAGGGATCCAGAGACACTGAGAAGTGGATGTTTGCATCTCCGTGCATTTGAAGTGGCTTGGGGTGGATGGGAGGAAGGAATTGCAGTGAGAACACACAGCCGCTGATTGAAAGCTGAGGGAAATGGGCAATTTCCACACAGCAGGAAGCCTGGAGTCATTTAATCCTCTATTCAGAAAGCAGAAACTTGTGTGAGGTGGAAGTCGCAATAGAGAACATTTTATCAAGAAAGGAACTAACTATGAGACAGGGTTTGGAAGTAATAAGGTAGTAAAACTGTTAGAAAAACTGTTTCTCTATGATTGTGACGAAGCCCCTGTTTTGTTTCTAAAAGGAAGCGTAGTTTTTGCCTGGCCATCAAGAGTGAGTCATCAGTTTCTATTTTGTTAATAGCTATACTCTTGTAAGTAGAGGAGAAAGTGCCTGGTGTTTCTGCACTGGCCGTGAACTCTACCACTCACAGAAGCCCAGTGGGAGTCACTGTGAACAGTTACTTCACCTCCAGTCTGTTGGTGCTCCTTTTGCCCCTCCTTGTTCAGTGTGACCAGAGATGGCACTGATCTGGGTGAATACTGGAAGACACCTGGGGTGACTTCCAAATTGATGTGTGAGGATCCTATACACTGACAAAAAGGAAGCTGGAGTCTGTTCAAAATCTAAATAGCTAAGACATTGGGAGTACACATAAAGGCTTAATACATTCTAGGTCTTCATGATTCCATAGTCTTTGAAGAGGAAAGACTATGATGAAATTGTTGAAAGCATAATGTAACCAACACCTAAAGTTGTAGGCCTCATGCCATTGAGGAGTGGTTATGTTAGCATTAATTCTTGCCAGCAAAGCCTGCTGTAAAGATTAAGCCTGGAGCCATGATTTAGGAAGCCCAAGACTTGTACTGATGGTGTTCATACATAACTTAATGCTGGATTTACGGTATTAAGCATAATGATAGCTACGGTCTCCCCAAGATGCTATAGTTTTAGAATTATATTTTGAGTGATTCCCCCCTCTCTCTTTATATATATATATAAAAAATTATATATGTCTATATATATTTAATATATTAAAATTTTAATTTATTAAAATTAAATTTAATATATTAAAAATCATATATGTCTATATATAATATATTAAATTTTTAATTTATTAAAATTAAATTTAATATATTAAAAATTATATATGTCTATATATATAAATTTAAAAGATTATATATGTATATATATATAGGCTTTTTTAAAATTTTTGTTTATAAAGGTCCAGCAAGGACCACATCTTTGTACAGGTGATTCCTTCTATAGTCAACCCAATCTTGTGGCCCAAGCTTTGCCTAACAGTTTCCACACTCTCCTAGTGTGGCATGCTACTTCAGTGACGTCACTTATTATTTCAGATTATTCTTATAGTTAATTAATTAAGTTACTCCCTCTTCTGTTGAGGAAGCTCTGGAATGCGGGTACTGTAACTTTCATCTCTGTGTCTTCAGTGCATGTACATATATATTGATTTGAGAATTAATGGCTTTTCAGAGAACTATGATATTTTAATTACAAAGAACTAAGCCTTAATTTATATTGCATTTATTTCTCATAAGATTGAAGTGACTGTTTTAATTTTAGGCCACAAGTTCTGACGCTGTAATTCACTAAGATGTCCTTCATCTACTGAGTCATTCTGTCAATAATTCTAATTCAAAGTGCAGAATTTACAAAAGTAGGATCTTCTAGAAGACAAACATAAATCATCTGAGGAGGAAGATGCTATGCAGTTTAGGCCTCGAGCTATTTCAATAAAATGTCTATTGCACAATAAAAAATAATCAGAACGAGAGTGAGATGAGACCACATCTAGAGATGGAGAAAAATCTGAAGGAACGGTGTGGCCAGTAACCTACTCAAAGAGATCCCAAACCCTGAAGTTACCCTAGACAGACTTCAAGATGCAGACACTCATGACACTTGAAGAGACGAATGACAAGGTTGAGAATTTAAACTGGAAGCGACTTTAAAATTGAACAAATGACGGGGCGCCTGGGGACTCAGTCGGTTAAGCATTTTTTAAAAATAACAAAAGACATCATACCATACAATTTGGACTGTCTGCTACACCTAAGAATGTTAAGTAAAAAGAAAGCTGCTCTTGAAAGAAACAGCTGTTTTTAGAGATTACAGTGTAACTTATGCTAATAATCCAATAGAAACTATGAAAGCCAGAAAAATAATGGTATAATACCTATCCAGTGCCAACAGGAAATCACTAGTTACATAAAATCCTTAGTGGAACACCTAGGTGATTCAGTTGGTTAAGCATATGAATTTGGTTCAGTTCATGATCTCACAGTTCATGGGTTTGAGCCCCGCATCAGGCTCTTTGCTGGTGGCTCAGAGCCTGGAAACTGCTTCGGATTCTGTGTCTCCCTCTCTCTCTGTCCCTTACCCGTTCACACTCTGTCTCTCTCCAAAAATAAATAAACATTAAAAAATTCCACACTTACTGAACATACTCTCTAAGATTAAATATTAAATTTAAATACTGTATACAAACCAAAATATGATAATTCCTCCGAGCAGATCTTCATCAAAGGGAATACAGAAGCGCTAAAAGATAACTTGTATGAAAAGGGAAACTGTGCCCAGATAGATTAGAAATGCAGTACTGAATAAAGATAAATGAAAATACTAAAGATGTGAAATTTAAGAAGCTAGTTCTAAAAGTAATATGGAAATTAAAATGGAAAAACTCATATGAATGAACCAATTCATTGTTGAAGAACAGCCTGAGAAGACCTGACTTTCCAGATATTTAGACATATTATAAAGCTAAACTATTTAAGATGCTGTAACATCAGCACTAGATCTCTAGCCATTGGAAGAAACATGTATTTGCTTTACATGAGAGGCAGTAATGGAAAGCACTGAGGAAGAGTCAATTTTTTTAATGTTTATTTATTTTTGAGAGGCAGAGAGTGCAGGGGAGGGGCAGAGAGAGAGGAAGACAGATAATCCAAAGCACAGTCCAGGCTCCAGAATGTCAGCACAGATGAGCACAGAGCCCAACACGGGGCTCGAACTCACAAACTGCTAGATCATGACCTGGGCTGAAGTTGAGCCACCCAGGCCCTCCATGGCTAAATTTTTTTAAATTTTATTTTAGAGAGAGACAGACAGAGCATGAGTGGCAGAGGGGTAAAGGGAGAGAGAGAGAAAGAGAGAATCTTAAGCAGACTCCCGCTGAGCATGGAGAATAATGACTAAAATTCAAGAGACTGACAATACCAAGTGTTGGTGAGGTTGTGAAGCAACTGGAACGCTCACCCATTAGAGCAGGAGTGGAAATTTGTACCATCACTAGTCTGTCATTACCTAGTAAATCGGAATATGCACACGTTCCATAACCAGGCAATTCCAGTTCTAGACACACGCTCTGTGGAAGTGCTGTGCGTGTTTATCAAGAAAGGGACTCAGGTATTTATGTATTTGGTAAGAGCCCAAATAGAAATAACCTGAATGTGATTCATCAGTAGAATGGAAAAATAATTTAGCATAACCAAATAATAGAATACTTCAGTAACAATCAATAGTCTACACTATAAACAACTACATAGATGAATTAAATATCATTTTGAGGAAGCAAATGAAGCCAAACACAAACAAATAAAGTTGGGAAATCAGCAGGACTAAACTACAATGTTTATGGATGCATAATTATATGAAAAACTAAAAAACAAATGAACGAACAAACCCCTGGAAACTATTGCCATATACGTCTAGTTAAATCAGAGTGTAGAATGGGAAGCAGTAGGAATTGGGAACACAAAATCATAAGATTCTATGTTCTAAGTTTTGATTAAGTGATGGTAATGCTTGTGTTTGCTTTCTGATACATTGTTGAGTTCTATGTTTATATTTTATCTCATGTTTTGCATACATATTTCTTACAACTTAAAGTTGTAGAAATAACAATGTGAAAGATGAAAATATTAAAACTATATTTAAGAAATTTGTTATTTTCAGACATCAAAATATTCTGAATCCTCTTTCAGAATATTGAAAGGTAGAACACATGATAGCTATATAGTGCATATCTGTTCCAATATTTTGTAATTAAGATAATAGACCAACTTTGAACTCATTATCCTTACCTCTCAATTTCTTACCTGAAAGGACAATTTCCTGGGCAATAAGCTTATGATAAGTGGTTAAGCCAGGGACAGTTTAATGCTTACATTTCCATTTTGATCCTACATGTTAATTCTAAACTTAAATGTGTCTGAAAAATAGAAAATCCTAATACAAAACGCAGATTTAAGATCAGTTAAACCTGGGTTACCATTGGCACAGAATATCAAAGTTGATTGATTTCCTGAAGGATAGGCAGATATAGGTTCATACACTTGGGAGTCTTCTGTCCATCTTTCACCACAATTTACATGGACATAATGTGCATCAGTTCATTTATTTCTTCATGTGGTCACAAGATTTCACAGTCATTGGGTTCTGTTTTTTGAAGTAAATGAGCATGGTGATTTTATTATTATGGTCCCTTATAACACTGTTTCTTCAAATCAAAACCAAAGCTTTGAAAGATTTCCTGGAAAGCAGTTCATCAAGAATAACCATCTTGATCAAATGAACACACTTTAAAATCTAAAGAGGTGGAATAAGTGAATTCCTCTCTAGAGGACAAACAGCCAGAGAGGAGGGATTTTTCTTTTGTTCTCAGAAATGCCCTGTATACAGCCTGCCCCCAGAGTGTACTTGTAGATTCAGCCTTGGCTTTCTTATAGTTCTTGTCTCGATACTGCTGTGTCCACTAGCACAAAGATTGCACGTAATTTCCCAAACCTGGCTTTCTCAGGCCCTACATAAGAAGAATCTGTCCTCACACACCCAAGATATTACACGATGTCTAGATGAAAGTGTCCTGTCCTGTGTTACTGTCAGAAGATCACTTCGATAAGTATCGTGGAATATGTACCAAAAGAGCTTGTCTGGAAGTTCCTCTCTCCAACAAGCATATGTATTTCTGGTGCATAGTAGGCACACAAAAAAATATTAGCTTAATTATTTGAAGATGTTTGTAGCCTGAGTCAAATATGCACTTGAAGAATGAGAATTTTTTTTTTTTTGGCTTATCTTCTCTTCAAATGGCAGGGCCTTGATGAAGTACTCACCAAAGATTCCAAGGTAGCTAGCTTGCTGTAGATCTGGCCAAAATTAAAGTAGAAATAGACATAAAGTTTTCCATAGAAACATGTTTATGACAATATAGACGATAAAAGTAGGAAAAATAATGCCTTGGTTATATAAGACAAAACTCATGTAAGTCACTTTCTCCGGTCGCACTGTACTATTTATTGCATGCAGCGCATGTGCAGGTGTATTCTCGAACTGCAATAAGCATTTTCATCTCTCTGTCCTGACACTAGTCATCCATCAAAAAATGCTAATTATATTAGTTCTTTCCTAAGCTGGCTCCCTCAGAAGGAATTTTTAAAATGCAGTGGAAGCATTATTATGAATTTACTTAAAGTATCAATTTCATACATTTATTGATGAGAACAAAAAAATAGAAAAAATAACCACCAAAGAGTTATTTTTCTTGTGTTGGAAAAGACAATCTAAAAATGTTCTAAAAATAATGTAAACTGCACTGTGTTTTTGAACAGAATGAAATTAAAGGATCATTGAAAGTTTATTCTCTATAGTAAGAACTATGTGTATGCTAGATTAAATCTGTTTGATCTGTCTTTAAACACAAAGGCTTAACTTACGAGAGAATTTGTAGCCTGCAAAGGGTCAGTTCAGTGTGTGTATGAATTTGGAATATTATGGTAACGTGGGGGAAATTGAAGCTTTCTCAAAAAAGATACGGTGTTATTTCAAACCTCTTCTATATGGAAATCTTAATTTAATTCCACCCCATAAAATGAGATCATGTTTGGGTCTCTGTGTCACCTTGGGTCACTGTCGAGGAGTACTGACATTCTTAATGTGTTCTTCAGGGAAGAAGATGATGCTTTACACCATTCACACTTACTCCTTTGAACTTTGCATCCATATTTATAAAAGAAGGTATCATCTAAGTAACTGATTATTCTTATCTTCACATGAGCACCTTCAAACAGCCTAGCAACTCCTAGAGGACAGCAGCATTGAGTGTGACCTGATGTCTCAGCCTAGACTTATTTTCCTTTTGATCTAAACATAGAAGAACATTAATAACCATATGTTATCTTCTCCCCAAAATGCCCATCCCCTAGTACTTCTTCCAGAGACCACACATGGACTGGACCAGCCTGATCTTTTGAACGTACCCGACATCCAATTTAAAAGGCATGGCTCTTGAGTTTCTCTGCCTAGTGATTATCTCATGAGCTCATTCTCCTTAGGTACCCCCGGCTTAGGATAGAAAATATTTGGGTAGCATCTGCTGTTATGTTATGTTTGATTTAGCTACAAGATAACCCTCCTGCCCCAAACACGGGATTATATGGCACTAGCTTTCATCTAGATATCTAGGTCATCCAGGACCTAACTTGAGACGTTTTCTAAGGCACAGACTGTGTGTTTAAATGTTGTGCTGTCTTTCACTTAAGATTATAGTCCACAAAACATTTTCCTTCTGCTATCTAGTTCCCTCTCTTTAGGTTCTTATTATGTAATGTATTTTTTAATTTCTACTTTTAACTAATATGCAACAACCAAGATCATCTGTTGACACACATGGCCAACTTACCTTTTAAAACTTAGATGTTAAAAAATTTCCCCTTACTCAATATCCAATGCTCACGTATTAGTAGGGAGAACTATTTAAAGGCACATTGCAAGGGTGTGAATGTAGGAAGGGAAGTAGTTGGTGACCACTTTTGCATTCCACAAGTAATGATAATATGGATAGAGGCTGAGCTTTGAAGTAGGCCCATAATGCATGCCAACCATCACATTTATTATTACTGTTATCATCATCATTATTATTATTGTCACCATCCTTATCGCTCATCATAGCAACCTTCTCAGATGTGCCACTATTATTTTCCTTATTTTATAAATGAGAAAACTGAGAGTCTGAGAGATTAAATAACTTGTTATGAATCAAGTGTAGGCTCAACAATACAGAAATTACCTACTCAAAGAGTTTGGGGAGAAGTCAGTGTAGGAACTCATCAAAGAGGTGGGTGTATGATTATGGAAAAACATGGGGTGGTGGGTACCCCAAGACTAGCAACAGAGAGAAGCTTTTACCTATTCCATGCCTGAGGGAACAAGGAATCCAGAACCCAGAGAGAACTTGGATCATTGGAGGATGGAAGCATACGAGAACCACAGTACTAAGACAGGAAGGGCAAGGTGGGGGAAATAGCTCAGGCTCACTGCCCCCCTTCTTCTGGGAGTGCCCTCCGTTGGCCAAACCAGAAGACAGGCAGGCCTGGGCCTGTAGAAGTCAGCTTCCCAGGGCACAATGCCAGATGTACACATCAGCAAAGGACAGAGAATAGATATCGATACAAATAGAGAGAAGTCGATACATACAAGGTCATACAAGTCATGATTAGCGCATCCAGAAATGAAATCCTTGCCTGAATCCAGAACTCTTCTTTTCAACTAGAAGATCTGAGTGGTGAATTGTTCGATTATTTGCTTTGTCATGTGTTTGCCTTGACAGCAAAATACTTCATTCATGTGTCTAACGTTAAATTCAGATGTATGTTCATTTAAAATGTTAATAAGAAATAGTCAATGAAAACAGCACAGTATCCTGACAGAATATATATCATTGCTGTATTTACTAGTCAAAGAACCCTCCAATAACAGGGTTCAGATGAACCTTGCAATAACATAGAAACTCTAAAGAAATAAGAAACATTCACTAAGAAGAAAACACAAAAAACCCTGTTTTCTTACTCTTGGCACCAAGGTAAATTAAGTACCATGATCTTAATAGAACCCCAGAGAATGATATAAAAGTCACCGAAATCCAAAATCAGAAGCTAAAACTGTCCATGTGTTCCAATCCTGATCAACCATAAATATTTTTTGCATTTTCTACTAAATATGCAGAAAGCTGACAATCGGTAAGGTAACGGGTTATTTTGCCTGCCCTTCTGACTACACCATCCACGTGTTCCACTGCGCTAAATATAATAAAACTTGTGTAGGGGAAGATAGCCCCGCCCCTGAGAACAAAAATGAATTTCAAAACAAGGCAGCATTGCTGGAGCTATACCATCAAAACCTTCCACTGTGGAGAAACGGGGTGAAAAATGACCTTTCCATGAGCTGGTGGAACAGCAGAGGGGGGTCGGCTCCCTTCTCTAACACTGTCAGTGTTGGCGGAGGCAGAAGGGAGATTTCCCTTGTGGAAATCTGCCTCTGGATCTGGACAGACAGTTTTTCACAGGCAGATTCTCTTACGGAGACAGTTGCCGAATGAACAGAGCACAGGCTAGGGGCTGATTGGCCTGTCGGAGGGCTTGTGGGTCACAGTTTGAGAACAGGAAACTCCACCTCCAAACACAGAAAATGCAGCAGCACTCGGAGAAGTCGCAGCCTCCCAAGGATACCCAGAAGCACAGCCAGGGGACACTTGCTAGGGGGGATGTCTTCGTGGTGGCCTCCAAATACCGTGGGGCTCTTGTGAAACCATCGCTCCTAACCACACTACTAGTTTTCATTTCAGTGTGCTTGACGGTTTCCAAAATGCGCTCACAGTTTGATCCTCAGAGCAATCCTATAAAGTGTTTAAGGCAAATAGTTTTATAGATGAGCAGCTGAGACTCGGGGGTCAGGCGACTTTTCCAAAGCATCCGAGGCGGGCATCGCTGTGCCTCCCAGTGTGCCACAAACCCCCCGAGGCATCCTCTTAGCCTTCCATGTTCTCCTTCCCAGTGTCCTGTGCAGCCTAGTGCCGCTCCACCCTTTAATCCTGGTCTCAAAACCTTTACCACCTCCTTTGACACGAATTGGAAAGACAGGAGGTCTGCTTTCCTGTTCTCTTGTTTTCTACCTTGCTTTTTTCTTCTCCCCTTTAGTTTGCAGGAAAACCTAATGAAAGTTGCAAGAGAAATAACCGTCGGGAACCGAAATGAGTTATCGGTCCCTAGATGGAAAAAAAAAATAGTATGAATTATATCAACATAAGAAAACTTTACAGTTCAAGTTCAAGCATTTAGAATGGTAGATAACAGAGCCATGCAAAACGTTATGTAATTGAGATTCCATAAACATCCCTATATGCAATAAGAAAAAAATGAAATCATACAGATATAACTTAGCAACAAATGATCTTTTGGTTCATAGAGAAGACAGCATTTAAAATGAGCACTTCATGGAGTTTTCACAACTAGCTAAGCTGGAAGGAATATTTTTCACTCAGATTGCTTTGATCCATGATAGGTATTTACAGTATGAAGCCAAGGGCTTTGACCATTAAGAAAACTAAAATAAAATGCAGACTGCTTGAATTCCCATTAGGTCTCAAGGGTAAAAGAGTAAATTTCTCTCAACTACTTTCCTTATGGCATTTTTATTCCGTTCTTTACAGCAGTCAGTGCCAGGCTGAGACTCGTAGAAAAGATTCCCGTAGAGTCCCATCTCCTCGGGGCTCCTGGAGTATGTCATCCTGAGCTGGGAAGGCGGCCCGGAGAAGGTTCTGGGCAGCTAGCTCGTCTGTCTGCTTGCTCTCTCTGCCTGGCCACTCCTGGAGGGAGGCTGAGGAGCCTGGAGGGGGGCCAGTTCTTAAATTAGTGGCATCAGGTGCCTTGACCAGCTCTTGCCACAGTTGTAAGGAATGTTCAGTTGGCATGTCTACCAGTTAGGGTTTTCTTATCTCCTTTTCTCTTCCTGACACACCAGGAAGCTGGTCTTCCCCGGCAGCCGCCTGGCTGGCATGATCAGTGTGGTCATGCCTTCCTTCCACTTCTACAGACTTGAAATTGCCCCCTCCAGGAAAGCAAAATTCTATTTCTATAAATACCTCTCAGTTACATAAGTAATTAATTCCATTCCTCCCACCAGCCACTCAAGTCTCTTGAAGGTGCTTAATTAACGATTGGAGATATTTCTGGAAATATGAAAGAAATGGATTTGGGTCCGGGCATGGAGATGTGGTGTAGAGAGAGTATGAACTACTTACAAAAAGCACCAGAGTCTTGCTCATGTAGCTTTTTCAGGTCACCACCTGTGCCGCCTGTCCCGGGCTGGGCCAAGCGATTGCACACAGTGAGTGATAGGTAAACGTGGAATGGGTGAGCAAGCCGAGGAGAATCTGACCCTGTGAGAAGGGTCTGTGTGAGTCCAGTCCTCTCCTACATGGGAAGGAGCAGGAAACCATCCCGAGCTTACTCCACAAGCACTAGTTTCCAGCTTAGATGTGCAGAAGTCGCAACCTAAAGTGTTTGTTTAAAATGTAGAATCAGGGGTGGCTAGGTGGCTCAGTCAGTTAAGCGTTCAACTCTTGATTTCAGCTGAGGTCATGATCTCACGGTTTGTGAGATCAAGCTCCACATCAGACACCACACTGACAGCACAGAGCCTGCTTAGAATTCTCTCTCTCTCTCTCTCTCTCAAAATAATAAATAAACATTTAAAAAGTAAATTAAATATAGACTCAATCCCTGTTGTCTGAAGTTTATGGAATCTACATATGAAATAAAGCATACCTAACATTAGACAAAATGGAACAGAGAGCTAAAAATTCAGGAAGAGGCTACACACCTTTGCCAAGACCTTCTCACCTTCTCTGAGTCTCTTCCTCACAACTACCCGCTAACACTGAGGCACGACCCCACGTCTCCCAGCTTGTCACTGAATGGGAGAATTTGAGAGCTTCACCCACCCGAGGCTTAAGTATCAGGGAAACGCAGTCAGTCCACCCTGCCAGGACTATGGGCAGAATGAGCAAGGAGAGGTCCGTCTAGAACATTCTCTGAGGGTGGGACTCTGAGAATAATTTTTACATTTTAAAGTTGACTTTGCTTCCTCTGCTTCTTCTGATCTGCACTCTTTCCTTTCTGGTTTCTGTGACCTTTTCTGTCCGTAGGATACACACAGCCAGCTCATTCACTGTAAGATGCTCCTGTTTGAATAATCATTTCCTGAACCCAATCCTTGTTGATTTTATCGCCATCTGACTCACTGCTTCTCTCCCCACTCCTCTCTCTCATCCCATACATTTTCTCCACGTTCTTACCTAGGATGCATTCATTCACCTGTAAGGTCGATTTGGGGTCACCAATTCATACTCTTCTAACTCCAGGTGCTAACAGTCACACCAGAAGGGATTCCTGTGCTCACACATCTCTTCCCTCATGACCTTCTTCTTCAGCTCATGTCATGACATTTGGGTCACGGGAGCTCTGTTCCAGCATGCCTCATCCTACGTGCTCAACATCTAAGAATACATTCTTTGGATATGGCTCTTTGGTTCTTTCTGTGGTTTGCTGTCAATGACAAGAACCTCTTCAGTAATAACACCAATCAGAATAAAACAAATTCATTTTCTCCATCCCCTCAAATGATTGTAGAAGGAACAATATGGCAGAGGAATTGGGAAAAGGTGTGGGCAGAAACTTGGAAAGAGGTTTCCCCACGATTGTATGAAAAGACTCTAGAGCTGTCTGGACAACTATGTAGATGTGAGGTCAGTGGAAATGAAAACCTTCGCTAATGAGGTTTACCAACAAGGGGGAGAGGCTGTCACTAATTGCAACCCCAATTACTTCACGACAGTGGCTGGCTCTAGAATTTAATAAGGCTCAGTTGAGCGAAGATAATGCATATTCTTTATTTTCTATCTAAGATTTTTCATAAGGCCCCTCTCAATGAGAAGGATGTCATTTTAACTTGCCATTTTAAATTGTCATTTTGGGGTGTGTCATCTTGGTAACATACTGGTTTCTTCTCCCTTCTTCTGTTTTATGTAGCAGGCTGCTGGAACGCACAACAGACTTGCATGGCCTTAAGTAGTAAAGAAACTTCAGATTAAGCACCATCTGCTCTGGTCTGCCCCACACTGGCATCTGTCTGCTGAAGTTAACTCTATCTGTTTGGCCTTTGGGGGGAATGTGCTGGCACTTTTCACTGGATCCACTGATCAAAGCATTTCCTTAATCTTAGAGTGTTCATATCCCCTTCTTCAACCCCAATCCTCTGCATAAGATTTTTCTAGATGTTCTGCATCGGAATAGAGGCCTGTGGGGAGTCAGAGGTGTAGGGCTGTTGGCTCACTCTAGATAGCAATTTATTAACTCCTGCCCTTCTCCAGAATTTCCACTCAGATGAGCGACACCAGGCTATGGAAGCATCAGCCATGGCTTTCTCTACCTCTTTTTATTCTCTCTTCCCCACCAGCACCCAGGTCCAGAAGGAACAGGGTCACCTCTTAAAGGTCTCAGTTTCTCTTTAGCCAGGGTTTTTAGTAAAACTCTGACTTACTCATCTAGATCTGACTTTTGAAAATTTATAAAAGCATGCCAGAGAGAGTCAAGTTTTACTTTAAATTTCAGAAGCAGACTACTGGTTTCACATTTCTTTTATTGTAATAATAGAAGCAAATAAAAACCCTTGGCTGATGAGGGAGAAAGTGCCCTTGTTACGCAAGTCTAGCTAAGTCTAGGGCGGTGTTTGGGGAATAGAAAGTGGCACCTTGGGTCTGGTGGGCAGTAGCTTTCTTCTCTTTTCACTACGCACTGACTCAGAAAGTGAAAGTCTGTGCGGATCTCAGCAGTAAGAACTGGAAGGAAGAGCTATGTGCATAGTGAAGCAAAAACGAAAACAGAAATCCATTCCTCTCGAAAAGTCTACTTTTCTCTATTCTTTGCTCTCTCCACCGCCCACATGATTTCTGGCACTTCAGGGACAACTGTGTAGATCCCACTTGCTGCCTGCAAACGCCCAGGGACAGGATGTCGGATTTCCAGGGACACAAGGAGCTTTGGCAGGTTGGAAGACGGAGATGTGCCTGCTGGACTAGTCAGGCTGAGAAGTGTCGCTGGACTAGTCAAGCTAGGAAGTGTCGCCGCCAGCAGTCAGTGAGCTGGAGACTCTGGAGAGCTGGTGGTGGAAATTCTAGTCCAAGCGCAGAAGAAGACTAATGTCCCAGTTCAAAAATAGTTACGCAAAATGATTGAATTCTTCCTCATCCCCTTTTCTTCTTCTCAGGTTTCCAATGGATTGGATGAAGCCTACCCACAATGGGGAGCGCAATCTGCTCTCCTTAGTCCACTGATTCAAATGTCAGTCTCCTCCATAAACACCCACATCCACACCCCAGCCCTCCACATGCTAAATGTTTAGCTAAATGTCTGGGGACCCTGTAGTCTAGTCAGGTGACACATAAAATTATCCAACACACCTGCCATGACCAGTGTGCTCTTGGCTCTATAGAGGTGATCAGGACGTGAGGCAGTTTGAGAATTTCCAATAGGAGCCATTTGGCTATTGAAGCTCAATAAATGATAAACTGCACTGATCTGAGGTGGACATAAATGAACCCTGGTGTGACCTGCGGGTTCAGGCAGGAGTCCATGCCCTTTTGTTTTCTGAACACCCAGGCAGTAAGATGACTCCATTCACCCCACTCTCTTAACCCTTACATGGATGTTACAAAGCAGGAAAAGTAAAAGTGCCCAAGTCTGTAATGAAGAAACACAACATAATAAATCACATTTTGGGCGCCTGGGTGGCTCAGTCAGTTAAGCATCCGACTTCAGCTCAGGTCATGATCTCACGGTTCGTGGGTTCGAGCCCTGCATTGGGCTCTCTGCTGACACCTAGCTCAGAGCCTGGAGCCTGCTTCAGATTCTGTGTCTCCCTCTCTCTCTGACCCTCCCCTGCTTGCACTGTCTCTCTCTGTCTCTCAAGAATAAATAAAAAACATAAAAAAATAAAAAAAAATAAATAATTCACATTTTAATGGTATTAACCACCTCTGGAAACACAGCTATTACTAGAGGGAGTTTAAAGCAAACCACCCTGTTAGTTCCTTAGTTAGGAACTTTTTCTCCATTGAAAGAGACCATATTAATCATATAGCCAAACCTTCTAACTTTAAAAACAGGAGTCTTGAGAACCAAAATTAGGTAAGAATAGGATAAGTAGTATTTCTTTCATTTATGGAACTTCCATTCCTTCGCCTCTTTTTTAAACTATTCAGTATTTGTATCTCTCCCTTCCCCCACCTTTTTTTTTCCTTAGAGGGAAACCATGAGTGGGGGAGGGGGCAGAAGGAGAGAAAAAGTCCTTAGCAGGCTCCACGCTCAGCATGGAGCTGAACAAGAGTCTTGATCCCACGACCCTGGGATCATGACTTGAGATGAAATCAAGAGTGGGACTCAACCCACGGAGCCCCCCAGGCACCCTCGGTACCTCCTTTGTTGTTTGCTTTGTTCTGTGACTTGGTGTATATAGGAATCTAGAAAGCATTTGAGGTAGATTGGAGCTAAAGGTGGATCGTTGGGGGCAGAGATGGAAAACCTATTTCAACAGTAAAAGAAATTATATTCTCTTTGTCTCTAGATTTTTAAGACTTCTGAGTGAATGTGATTTTCTTTCATTTCATGTCTTGTATTAAGAGTCTAGTTGGGAAGAAGGCATGTAAAATTGAAAGTGGTGAAATGTCAGAAGTGCTATAATACAAGTGTATACCTGATTTCAGAGGAAAAACAGAGATGGTTGGTCAGTTCTTAACTAGAAAACATCAGTATGAACCTTGATGAGCACCGAACTTATACCTAAGAAGGTTAAAGATACCAAGGAATAGCATAAAATGACCAATATTTTTATTTATGGTGAGGAAATACTGGTACTATTTCTTCTACTTTAAAGGTGATTCAAATTATCTGGTCACCGTATTTGCAATTCATGTTTTTATTTATTTTTTATTTTAAATTTTTTACTTGAGTATAGTTGACACACAATGTTATATTAGTCTCAGTTGTGCAACTTGGTATTTCCACATCTCTCTGCATTATGCTATACTCCCCACAAATGTAGCTACCATTTGTCACCATACAATACTGTTACAATAGCATTGACTGTATTCTTGGTTCAGATTTTAAAGAAATTCACTTTAAAGTTTAAATGTAGTTTGAAAATTAAGGTTTAGGGGTGTCTGCACGGCTTAGTCAGTTATGTGTCTGACTCTTGATTTCAGTCCAGGTCATGAGTTTGAAGCCACGTCCGGCAGTGTGCTGACAACATGGAGCCTGCTTGGGATTCTCTCTCTCTCTCTCTCTCTCTCTCCAAATAAATCAATAAACATTAAAATATTAAAATCAAGGTTTAAGATTTATTAACATATAGTGATGATATTTGACATTATAAAAAAAATCTAGGTAGTTGCATTTGAAATTCTTCAATTTTTGAAATTTAAGTAAATTCACGTTTTTACCACGACATTAAATTTTAATTTCTATCTCAAAGCAAGTGAAAAAGCTATAACTTAAACATATGCACACATCTTTTGTAATACCAATCAGCATTTGCCCTTGGTATATTAGGATGACTGTGTCATTTTACTGGGCGGCTTTGATAAAGGCAATAAAAGACTAAAAATTGTACTCTACCAGTGATTTGTCAACTAAAATCTCCAGAGAAAATGTTAAAGCAATAAAGATAACCAATTCACTAGCTCTTAATCTCCAAAATGTATTATTATATTATGTATTTCATTTAATTACCTACTCATTTGCTGCATTTTTAAATGAAAATGTAAATACATACATATAATATATATGTCATATATATTATATATATAATCAGATTAAATGCAGTTCCTGAACTAATGTTTATTACTTACTCATTTCTCTTTTTAAATATGCTTTTAAAAAATATTGTTCAAAAGCTAACAAAATGCCTGACATATGGTTGGTTGGTTGATGTCCAAAAAATTGTCAATGAATGAACAAAAATAACCTAGGAAGAAAAGGCAAGACATAGTTGGTGTAAAATTAGATATAGTCTTGAATTTCTTTTCTATTTTGGCTATCTGGTTTAAGCACTTTCGTCTGTGGTCACTTGAGACACTGAATTATCTTTCATTTGATTTAAAAATTACCTCCATTAAGTATGTTTGGAGCAAAAAGAGAATAAAAATGTAATTCGTCAGCCCTGATTGCAGCCTCTTTTGCTCTGAGCGAATATAATGATCTCATTTTTAGGTGCCTCTCAAAATGGTGAAAAGAGGCATAACTCTTCTAATTCAGTGAGTAAATATTAGTAACTTGCATGTTAAACTGTAAAAATCTTTCAACTGTAACTTGGCAGTCAAATTCACTTTAAAAGGGAAGTATAATTTCTAAATGACAGAATTTAAGTTTTTGCTTGACTTGCTGTGTTATTAGCTCCTTCCCAGACAAATAGGCCTGAGTACATGTTGGTAGCTATTTCATATGAGACACACACAGCCTCCCCCAAAAGTTTTAAAATAGAGCAAGTGTCCGGCAACGGAGAACATAAGAATGTATCAGTTCTCGGATTTCCTGTTGACACATTGGTCTACTCCCTTCGGAAGAATACACTGATGCCATGGGATTGTTCTTTTAAAAACCATTCTCTTTTATATTTTATTTTGCTTTATTTTTTTACCATCAGGGACTCCAAAATCAATACTTATCAGGTAGCCATCATATTGATCATTTTCAAGTCATTTCAGTCAGCAAAGTATATGGAATGCGTCGGATGCTTTTTGTGATTGACACTTGGGGGTTAAGGATTTAAAACTTCCAATAAATCCATCAGGAGATATGTGCACAGGATAAATATTAAATTAGCTGTAACTTAAAAAAATTTTCCCTAAACTTTCGTAAACATGTAACAGTAGAAAAATGATAATGGTAGCAATTGTGATCATCTTCACGTGGTGGATTGTTCAGTTCTAAATTTTTAAGGCAGAAGAGAAGAGATGTAGAGGAATGTCGTATATGTACCTCTTTTCAGGGTTTTGCTAAAGCCAAAATTTCAGGGACATTCGATTGACTTTTGCGTTGCATTGAGAAACCAAAGGAGAAAAATCCCAAAGTAAAAAAGTAAACAGAATGGAATAAAATTAAAACTTTGAAAATATGTGAAAAGATGGAGATATTTTAATTAATGTGATTGAGAAGCAACCATCACAAGTAGAGAACATAGAGAATTTTCTAACAAATCTGTCTGTGCCTTAGAGATCATTTAGATCAACTCTTTCATTAAATAAAACTTAGTTTTGGGGCACCTGGGTGGCTCAGTCACTTAAGCATCTGACTCTTGATTTCGGCACAGGTCATGATCTCAGGGTTCATGAGTTTGAGCCCCGCACTGGGCTCTGTGCTGACAGTGAAGAGACTACTTGGTATGCTCCGCCTCTCTCTCTGCCTCTCTCCCTCTTGCTCTCTTCATCTCTACCAAAGCAGATATAAATAAACTTTAAAAATTAAATAAATTTAAAAACTTACCTTTATAAAATATCAAAATGGCATTCTACTGTACTAATTTTCAGCAGATTCTGGACTAAAATCAAGGTCTCCTTGCAGGTCCTGGTGTCTCACCTTGTGTAAGGGAAAGCATTGTATCCCTAAGGTACCCGCAGCCAAATCAGCCAAGAGCCATGATGTGCATTAAATGTGTGGAGCCGGCCAGCCGTCCAGTCAAAAGGCAGAGGGGATGGCAAGTGTTCTAGCCTCCCTTCCTCCTTACATAGGACTCGACGTGAAGTTGGCAGTGCAGAAAGGGTTTGATTGCACTTCAGCGGATTTATTGATTAATTGACTGATTTACCTTAACATGTATTCTACTGGAGCACCGTTGAGAAATATTCTTGGGAACCCGATTTGACAGGAAAGGAACAGCAGCAAACAGGGAGAGAGCACCTTCAGAATGTTTTATCCCAAGCTCTAGTCCGAGCTCTCTCTTTCTCTCCAACTGCAGAAATTTTCATAATTAAAGACTTTGCACCCTTTTCCGCTTCTCATCTTGAATAAACAAAATCCAGCTTAGTGATAATGACCTTCCCTCCAAAAGCACAGGTGTAGGTTCAGACCACAGCTCAGCCACTTAAAGTTCAGTGACCTTAGCCAGAATCTCTCACCTCCTTAAGACAGTGTTTTCTGTCATGGGAAGCAGTGAGGGCCTTGGAGATGGTGCAGCTCAATGAGGCAATGCGCGTACTGTGTTTAGTACCACGCCCGCCTGAGTCGGTGCCCTTGGGTGCCAACTACTACTGTATTCACTGTGGTTATTTCAATTCACTACAAACCAGAACTCTGCAAACCAGGTTGTCTTGAAAATTAGATCTAGGGGTGCCTGGGTGGCTCAGTCAGTTGAACGGCCGACTTCGGCTCAGGTCATGATCCCGCAGTTCGTGGGTTTGAGCCCCACATCAGGCTCTGTGCTGACAGCTCGCTCAGAGCCTGGAGCCTGTCTTCGGATTCTGTGTCTCCCTCTCTCTCTGACCCTCCCCTGCTCATACCGCCTCTCTCTCTCTCTCTCAAAAATAAATAAAAACATTTAAAAAATTTTAAATTCCTCTCTTGTGCACTCATCCAGAGTTACATGTGTGTGCAAAGATGTGTATGAATTCTTCCCACACATGCTTTCTTTTACAAAATGCGCTGTACATATTACTGTCACCTTTTTTTTCATTTAGCGTTATGATTCAGGTAACTATTTTGGTGTTCGGTAGTAGTAGTGAAAATAACGCTACTATTTAAGGAGTAACAATAACTCACAGACACTATTTTTAAGATTTATACATATTAATTCATTTAATTCTCAACCCTCTGAAACAAGTACTAGGATTATATAGTTTCTTTATAGACGAGGAGTTATCAAGTGTTGTGCGTTTCAGATAATTTCCTAGTTTTGATTTGCCTGCTGCTATGATTTCTTTTTTGTTTTTGGAAAAAGTATTTTTGGGGCATCTGGGGGGGTCAGTCAGGTAAGGGTCCGACTTCAGCTCAGATCATGATCTTGGGAAGCAGAGCCTGGAGCCTGATTCGGATTATGTGTCTCCCTCTCTCTCTGCTCCTCCCCTGCTCACCCTCTGTCTTTCTATCTCTCTCAAAAAATAAATAAGCATTAAAACAAAAGAGAAAAAGTTTTTTTTTCCAGGCAGATTCATTCACTTTTTTTTCTCACATCTTTTGGCTTAGATGATAGCTTGAAATTCCTACCTCCTTCTAAGTTTATATAGGAATTATTCCCTTTTTTCTTCTACTAATTTTTTCACTTGCTTTCTCTGCAACTTGTATCAGTGGAGGTAGAAACATGGACCCAACATTTTCCCTCAGGATTAGTGTCCAAACACAGTTTATTGGAGAGTCCAGTTTCCTTCACAAACTCGAGATAACACATTCATCACATATTTACCTCTCATATGAATTGGGTCTATATTGGGACTTGCTTTTATCTGTGCATTTTGCTTGCAATTTCTTACCACAGATCCAAGTCTGAATCACCAGAGCCCATAGAGAGAAACTTCAGTCTTTTTGTAGCTGTTAAAAGAAAAGCCGAATGCTAGCATTGTTAAACGACAATAAAGATTAAACTGTTAATGGAATAAAAGTGTTAATTGGTTTTAACCGCTCTTCAGAAAAGCTGTGCTTTGAAGAATTTCATTACTTTCTATAATTAAACATTAAATTTTAAATACTGAATAGATACACCATGGGGTTTTCAGGAGAGGGTACTTGCTCTTCTCCACTGCTGAGTGTTTAAAATTTTTGTGTGCACAGAGGGTGAATATCTGGTCATGAAATATATCAACAATAGTGCACAACTTACAGTGAGAACAAAGTCATACAGCCGTGAGGGTGGGCAACGTTGCCGGGGGTCTACTGATTCATCTGTAGTGAAATTTTATCTAGAGACTCACGGATAAGTATTTTAAAGTATCTGCATTCAGTTTTTAAAAGTAACATGTTGGGGGGCCCTAGGTGGCTCAGTTGGTTAAGCCTCTGACTTCGGCTCAGATCATGATCTCACGTTCGTGGGTTTGAGCCCCGCGTCTGGCTCTGTGCTGACAGCTCCGAGCCTGCTTCGGATTCTGTGTCTCCCTCTCTCTCTGCCCCTCCCCGCTCATGCTATGTCTCTCTCTGTCTCAAAAATAAATAAAACATTAAAAAAAAAAAGTAACGTGTTGGGACGTTGGTTAAGCATCCAACTTCAGATCAGGTCATGATCTCATGGTTCATGAGTTCGAGCCCCACATCTGTGCTGACAGCTCAGAGCCTGGAGCCTGAGCCTGCTTGGGATTCTGTGTCTCCCTCTCTCTCTGCTCCTCCCCTGCTCATGCTCACTCTCTCTCTCTCTCTCTCTCAAAAATAAAATAAATAAAAGTAGTGTTTCCATAACTTTTGGTGAATTTTTTTTGTTTGTCATTGGAAAAGGACTGGAATTTTGAAGCTACCCCTTCAGAAAGAGTTAACTTTGAGACTTAAAGACAGGAGAAGAGGGCAGTCATCGGAGAGTCATGCCCTTACCTTGTAAGGGCTTGTTCTCACATGCAGTTGCCTCCATGGGCCCTGCTTTTAGGGCTGTTTCTCCCCTTGAAGGTATTCGGAGAATCTTTCCACAGCGGAGCACCTCGTTTAGAGTCCTGTTTCCTGCCAACGCAGACATTCCTGCGAGGGCTGCGTGGTCCTTATTTATCGGAACATGACGGAGACTAAACCGGAAGTCGTCTCATTTCGAATGATTCTGGACACGAGTGGTGAGATGGGGTAAAGAAGGAGAGAATCGATGGAATTTCCAGAAGAGCCACTGAGAGAAAACTCTAGGATTTTCTTAGACTCTTACTGCATCAAACCCTATTGACAATCTAACGCCCGTGGAGGGGCCCCCACCACCACCCTCAGGCTCCGCGTTTCTCTAGAAAGACCCAGGACTCAGAAAAAGCAAAGCTACTCACAGCTGTGGTGACTGAAAGTGCAGATTAAAACCAACGAAGGGAGGAAGAGCAGGACCACGCAGGAAGAGACACAGGCGGTGCAAGGGTTGGGCGAGAAGAAGCCATTGAGAGCCTTGGGCACAAGAGTTGTGCTGAGGATCCGCCCTGTGGGCAGGCAGAGTCCACGGGATCAACGTGAGCCACTCAGACACTGGCCTCCCCCAGAGCAAAACAGGCACATTATTAGGATGAGCTCATCTGGCCCAAGTGGTACAGCGTGGCCCGAGGCCTCGGGCACACAAAAATTCACTCTTATCAGGCTGAACATTCTAGAGGCCCAGAGGTTACAGTCCAGAAACTGTCCCAAGGGACCATCCAGACACAGGCCTCTCTTGGAAGGTGCAGGGTTTGGGGAACCCAGGCTTGCTGAATTAATTTCTCCCTGATACTGTCACATGCCCTGATATGGTCACATGCACCACTCAATTTAACTAAAAGGCAAATGGAAACAGCCTTGTGACCAAGTCTTGTTGCCCCCATTTTATTTTTTTTAAGTTTATTTATTTATTTTGAGAGAGAAAGAGAGAGACCAAGTGGGGGAGGGGCAGAGAGAGAGGGAGAGAGAGAATTCCAAGCAAGTTCTGCACTGTCAGCACAGAGCCCAACATGGGGCTGAAACCCATGAACTGTGAGATCATGACCTGAGCTGAAATCAGGAGTCAGATGCTTAACCAACAGAGCCACCCATGTGCCCCAACCCCCATTTTATACATAAGGACTAATTTGGTAAAATAACGTGTACAGGTCCCCCATAACTCCCTGCTAGCACCTACGGAAGTGTGTCACCCTCCAGCAGTGCTTACTTTCCTGCTCCTGGTAGAGCCTCGGAGACAATGAGCCGTGTACGTGTTTCCACCCTTTGCATCCTCAGACTCAGGACAGCGCCTGGCTTATAGTACCTACGTGATAAACGTGGATACATGAACCTGACAGACAGTGGTTGAGATTCGTGCCCTTAGTCTCGTGGATTCTATACAATTATAATGTCCCGTGTGTCACAATGTCAAAAAAAAAGAAAAACACCCTGGAAATTAATGTGTTAGCCATACTTATAATTTAAAAATTGTTCTTTAAAGCCAAAAGGGACCTTAGAGACGATATTCTTTAACATTCAGTTTTAAATAAGAAAAAGTATTAATTTTGTGACAATATCTTGTTAAAGAGAGCTAACATTTGTAATTGTCTATAAATTTCAATCAAATCAGTTTTGAGTCAAGACAAACATCTATTGCCCATATTTTCACAGTTTCTCCAAATAAATGCAATCGAGGAATGTGGCAGGATACCCAAATGCACGGAGCACCTCTGTATTAGCTTTTCCCAAGTTAAGAAAACGATTCAGGTTTTCTGTCCTTTACGTCATGGCGCTTCCTTTCTGAACTTCAGTCTTATATGTCTGGTGTGAAGCTGCACAAACATGGCTTCTAAATTGTTCTCATTTGGGTCCGAGGTGACCTGGAGAAGGAGCCCCACAGGCCAGTGCCCTCAAAGTGTCATGTGCTTGGGAGTCACCTGCAAGACTGTGAGATGCAGGTTCTGATCCAGTGGTCTGGACAGGTTCCCAGGGAGGCCAGTGCTGCTGGTCCGTGGACCACACATTCACTAGCAAGGCAAAGGCCAGCAAAATGACTTCCCCTCTCGCCTCATCTTCTCCAGTTCCGGATTGCTCCCACAAAACTATTCAGACGCATAAGAAAAAAAAATATCTCCATATCTGTTTCTTAATAGTCCCAAAAGAACATGTTCTAAACAATAACCAGGATACCTGAACCGTTTAATTCCAACACTGCGGATGAAAGCCAAAAGTATGAGATACTTTTACCAAAGATGTTTGATCAGCTTGGCTTTTGGGACCTACTTTGAAGAAAGAACACCTCTTACCTAAAATGTCTTCTCTTTCTAATGCTAGCATGATTTTCTTCCTTGTTTGCGGAGCGAAGGCTACAGGTTACAGGAGTCTGTATTTCAGAGGCTGGAGAAAACCTTCTGCAAGATTTCACACCCTTTTCCTGGGCAGTTAAGTCCCAGGAAGTGGGTGAGTGTCAGACCTTTGCATCTTGGTGACTGAGTAGGAAATGACAGCATGTGTCTTCATTATTTCATTTCCAATAGCTACTAAGCAGTGCTCTTCAGAAGACAATGAACAGAACTCCTCCTCCAACGGGCTGTGCTCCCTCGTCAGTCGCTGCCCTGCTCAGGCTGTTGGACTTGTAAACTCCTCTGAATCAACAAAGAAAGCTCATTTGTTTCACATTGTGAAAACGCTTTATTTCCCCCCAGACTTTCCATTTCACGCTGTGTGAATTTTATTAAGATCTTTTTCACAGAAGCTAAGTGCTGGCTCTATTGGGCCCTGCGGGTTGGCATCCACAGCCTCTGTGATGTCTGAAACCTCTTGAGACGTTTCTTTTCTACTGAAAACTCCTTGGGGAATCATGGGGAAGACTCCACAATCTTTGTGGTGCTAGAAGACAGAGTTTGGCCTCAAGAGCGTCTCGTGCAAATCTTTTGATGTTGTAATCTGAAAACCACCGACACAGCAATGCAGCAAATACCCCATATCTCAGTAGTAACATCATATGGATATTGAGTGGGCCTTTCTGAAGGCCTCCAATTATTTTTCAAAGCTGGCTTAAAATATTACTTAGAAATACTTTTCATTTTAGAATTGGTCTCTGTTAATAAAATTTACCTATAATTCTATTGCCTTAATGAAGTATCATTGGTTTTATTCCAATAAAGTTATGTTTTTAAAAGGTAATTATAATTAAGTAATTGAACATTTTTATTCTGGTTTTTTCCTCTTGAGTGTACATAATAAGAATTTGTAATGTTGCTATATCCTCTCAGAAATGACATAATAATTGCTGTGTAATAGTCCATCAGATAAAAGTACTAAAATTATGCCTCTCACTTCTCTACAGTGGATCTTTAGATTAGTCTTCCACCTATCATAAGGATCTTAGGGGATGAGCTCTATTATTTTTCCTATATTAGAGCTGTGGAAAGGAGATAGAAACAAGTTATTTAACTTGCCCAAGGTCCCACTGCTGGTAAGTGGCAAAGTCAAAATTTAAACCAGCTCTTCTCATACCTAAATAGGGTCTTCTTTATGCCATGCTGTTTCTTAAGATGCAGAGATTTACTTAACCGTTTAAATAACAGCTTCAGCTTATGTTTGCAAATCCATAAACTATAAAATGGATAGTCTTCTTGGTTCCTCCCACAGCGAATATAAAATTGTAGATTTTTCTTAAGGTCTTTAAATTTTGAGAGCCATCACATCTTGGAAATAGTGTTATGATATCACAGATGTGAAAATCCTTAAGGAAATGAGTGTTTGCTTTTATTAGTAGGAATTGGTAAGACATGAGCTTCAGTAACTGAAACTATCGGTATCTGTTTCTGGTCACTGTGGTGAATATTTCATCCCTAAAATTCCCAATAGACATGAGTTTTTACCCTTCGTTCCATTTCATGTACCATTTAAAGATGTGTTTGTTGGTTGGTTGGTTTGATCCAGGATGAATCACTAACTCATCAGCTTCACTAACTCCCGTGAAAGTCAAGGAGGAGGGTGACACAGGGCGAGGGCATCTTTACATGGAGAACGGTAACGCACTTGAACACGTGAAGACCCACCTCTTTCCCTGTCTCTGTTCTCACAGAATGTGTGACACAGGAGAAGGACTATTCACTTTTCAAACAAGGGAAGGAGAAATGATCTATCAGAAGGTCCATTCTGCGACACTGGCCATAGCTGAGCAACATGAAAGATTAATGCTAGAAATGGAGCAGAAAGCCCGGGTAAGGCCCCTTCCTCGGTAACCTAACAGTCTGGGAATGAATGTCACTGAGGTCTGAAGCACATTGTGTGTATGTGGCCCATTCACATCACCCCTCTGTCCACCCCGCTCGGCCCGAGAGCTCACCCCAGCTACCAAATCCCCTCCCTCTAATGCCCTATTCGGCATATGGCCCAAAAAGGAGTGACTTGTGGCCACTAGCAGAGAGTCCCACACTCCATGCATCTCCCAAAGAGGGGTGTGGTGCATAGAGAATGAAATACAAAGCAATGACCTCTGCATATTGCCATATACAGTTGGACAATCGGGGATTCAGACGTGGGTCTGAAATAACCAGGAAAAGTAAGTTACTACCAGAAAGGATTCCACTTCTTTTTGTCTTTATATGAAAATTCTAGCTCTTTCTGTACGTTTCAGAGCCAATAATAAAATATTTGCCGAAAGTGCTTCCACTACCAACAGAATGATTTGTCTCTTATCCTGTTCTGGAACCATACTACATAGCTTTGAGGTCAAGCTAAGAAATTATTGAGTAAATTATCTGAAATAGTAACTCTTACAAGTAACAGAAAAAATTATAAGCTCTACTACTAACTTCTTTGCAAAGCAAACAACGGAATGATTATTGACCATAATCTTAAGAGGTGACGATTCTCTATTTCTTCAGGACTTAGAGATGTATTAGATTTCATTTAGGAGGAGACAGGCAGAGTTTGGGGAATTAAGTGGGTCACTCACCAGAAGGACACTACCAATTCTGTTCCAAGTTAAAGATGACAGAGTTCTATATGTAGTATTATATTTGTTTGGATTTTTTAAATTCTCCACTACCTAATATTTTGACACACAGAAAACTATCTTTTAAATATTAGAAAACAAAAAAGTTATTTATTGTATGATCTTATGTTATTCTTAACGCATTTCTAATTTTCTCAATGCTACATACACATTTTTATCTCACTTTCTAGAATGTTCTTTAAAGAACTTTCCTAATACCTAAATGTGACAAGTGAAAACTAGGCTTACACAGGACATTTGGTCTTTCACAGAAGTGAATGAGTGGCTTGAACATTAGTAGGATTGTTAATAGGATTGTGTGATTAATTGAAGAAACATTAATAAGACATCAGTAACAGTCTTATAGAAAGGCTTGGGTTAAATTTAAACCATTGTAACAATTACCTAATTAATGTGACATTTTTCCAGTGGCTTAAATCACTGAGAACATAGAACTACCAGATTTCAAATTATTTCAGAGTCGGATGCTTGCAACCAAAATTAACAGTTGTGATGTCACTTGCTATCAGTTAACAGTTAACTACCCTCGACAGTTGTAGCTCTCCTTTACTTACAGCTGTTAGAAACAGGCAAAACGCTCTTGAGTGAAGTCATTGAATTGTCTTGTCATGAGGGAAATTCCAAGAGCTCTTTCACACAGCCTTACTGTGTGTCATCAAGGAGAGCACTCAGTATGTGCCCTGGGTTCACATCCCAATTCCACCACCCACTAGCTCTGCCATCTTGGGCATCTTGGGTTTTTAACTTCCAAATGTTTCATTTTCCTTTATCTGGAAAATGAGGATATAATAGTTCTACTTATTTGGTTGTTAAGAGGTATCTCCATTAAAATCCTCAAAGTGCTGAGCACAGACCTGGCACATGGCAAGTGCCATGAAAGTTTCATTATTATAATAGCGATCCATCCGTAGGAGTGATTTTGAATAATTATAAGACTTGCAGTGTCTGTGAAGACACTAAATTGTTATTCCCAACTGTAGCTAAACAATATCTTCCAATCCCTTTCAAGTATGTCTAACAATCTTCTGCCAAAAAATTTGCAAAACAAAATTGAATTCACATTTGCTATTGATGCTGTCATGTGTGATGAACATGGTAATGTCCTGTGCAGCTGAGACGCAGGTCCCCAGAGCGGAGCCAAGCAATTGCTGTTGAGGGGTTAGAGACCAGCAGTCCACGTACTAAGACCTCAGGCCGTCTACAGCTGGCGCAGTGCGCCGTGGGCCTTGGTGCTTGGAGACAGAAGGAAGAGGGGGCAGGAGTTTAAATAGCAGGCTCAGCATGGCTCCACCAGAGAAACTAAGTATTTCTAGAAATCACAAAATCAGAGACTCCATCCTTTTGGTGCACACATGTGAATGGAGCATTTGGTTTAATTTCAAAAACAAGTGCACAGCTATGCTTTTTCTGAAGGTTAATGCTAATGAGCTTAGTCCATATCTAGTGCATTCAAGGTAAGCCCAGCTGGTGGTTTTCAGAGGGCAAAGCTATTGCAACTCGCCGCCTGCACAGATTCCTCAAATTCTAGGCCCATAAGTAAAGATGTCTAGGTCTCCCAAACATCGTTTCTACTTTTTCTTTTAAGAGACTGCCTCTCCATACACAAACCTCTCTTCTTTTAATGTTTGTTTGTTTGTTTGTTTACTTTGAGAGAGATGGAGACAGGACTAGCAGGGGAGGGACATGGAGAGAGAGAGAATCCCAAGCAGGCTCCGCACTGTCAGCACAGAGCCTGGTGCAGGGCTAAAACTCACAAACTGCGAGATCATGACCTGAGCTGAAATCAAGAGGCTGCTGTTTAACTGATAAGCCACGCAGGTGCCCCTAGATACACAAATCTCCTAGAAAAAAGAAGTTCCAACCACTCTGAAATGATACTTAAATACCCTCTAACTTTTCATTTGCTTATTTTAAGTAAATGAAGACCTGTGCTATAAACTAGGCAAAAGTGTAACCGGAAGTTGGAAAAGTATCCCAAAACCTCAGCTATAAAAATGATGCACTTTTTTTGTTATGTGTCTCCTACAGAATAAGATAACACTGCTCACTGGCTTTCCGGTTCTAAAAATGGGCCATGTGAGATTTATTATTGAGCACATAGAAAATGTTTACATATTTTAATGTGATTTAAGAGATTTTACAAGATCAAAGTGATAACAAGCTATATAAGCAATAAATGCCCCAGACATGGTTACTCATGCTACGGAGGCGTTCATTTTCATCCTTTCGAAGAGAGATGATTTAACAGTGTTACTGTTTTATAGATAAACAAATGTGAATGAGAAATAATGCCTCAACAACCATTTCTTAACTGTAACAAAGGGAATTCAGTATCATCCTTTGGCGTCACACATATAAAACCTCGGTTTTGCCCTTATTTATTACCTTCTTGGTGGGGACCCAAGACATCTTTTGACCTATCTCCATAATCTAAGTTAGGCAGCCTTTCTGCTCTTGTTTGAAAAATTTTATATCTAGAAAAATTTCCCAGCCCTGTGAACAAAACCGTACATTTGCACTGTAGGATACTGATTAACAAGAATCATTAAATTGGTAAGGCTATTAAAAAATACCTTTATTTAAGGGTGTCTGGGTGACTCAGTCGGTTAAGCATCCAACTTCAGCTCAGGTTATGATTTCACGGCTTGCCCCATGTCACGCTCTGTGCTGACAGCTTGGAACCTGCCTTGGATTCTGTGTCTCCCTCTCTCCCTACCCCTCCCCTGCTCATGCTCTGTCTCTCTGTCTCTCAAAAATTAATAAACATTAAAAAAATAAAAAACACATATTTTTTTATTTCCTTCACTGAGAAAGGTAACAAAGGAATTAATGACTGCTGACCCGATCCAAGAAGTTTTTAAGTAGGGTTTATCCACTGAACACCCACTTACCGCTTTGTAAACTGGTTACTATGGTCAGAATGGTGCTTGCTGGCATCTGGAATACCAGAGAAGAGCAAGGAAATTTTCTCTCAAGTGACCCAGAGTCTGTGGGATCAAGTAGTTTATCCTGCCGCGTAAGATTATCTCATTACATTTACTCCTTGAAATAGCGACCATTTTCCATGCCTTACTCAGATTGATAAGATGAGGCCAGCTCAAAATTTGGGCCAGAGTTACTTTAAACACCTCCTGAGCTCATTCATATGGTCATGGCAGTGGACTCTGACTGATTTCCTAGATCGCCAGCTTATTAGGAGGCCCCGAGTTAAGCCTCCATGAAGAATGATTTCTTCACTGCAAGAAGACACACTCCCGCTTTTGCATGCAGGTGTAGACCTTCAGCCTCTCTCTCTGCTTCCAAGGGGGAATCAGAAAATAGTCTACAAGGGGATAGCAACCCTCTATATTTTCTTTCTTGTTAACCCCAGAGCACTTTTATTTCAGAAGGCAGTTTTGCTGTGGGGGTGGTGGGAGATGTGAGCCATGGTACTAATTTCGAACTAGAGCTGTTTCTGAGAGATTCACCAAGACTCACGTATGTGGGGGGATGAATAAAGCTGGATGTTTGAGCAAACGGTACCTCTACACTCTGTTTCCACTTCTCGGAGAGCGTTCTTGCTCCCAGAACCGCCAGGGTTCTCTGAATGCTGTCACTAAACGCATTTACAGGTGTGCTACGGCACCTGTGCAACTTTATCAGGGGATTTTCTTGTCTTTGTGATAGAAGCCGTTCATCAGAAGCCACATCGCAGATGTGTCCTTGCGATTCAGCCTGGTGAGGATGAAATCATCCGAGATGACAAGGCCTCAGATGCCCTGACATAATTCGATTTTCATACATCAGTTTTACACACACACACACACTCACGCACACAAATAATATGAAAAGACGTCATTTTTTTCAATTTGGTTTTTGTGTTCATAAGCTTTACATGTCTTATAAAATCCCTATAGGTAAGGAGCAGCTGCGAACATATGAATAATTTTTTTAATGAATTTTTCTGATATCTTACAAAAATTGAGTAAATGAAAGGAAAGGGGCATTGCCATTAGTAACTTCTAACATTGCAATTAATTTACAAGCCTATTTGTGGATGAACAGCCTCTCATAATCAGAATTACACTGTATCTTTTAAAAAACAGTGTTTGGAAAGTTCCTATTTCCAATAACTTTTTCCACCTGGTCGGCAGAAGAGCTCTGTGTTGTTTACGGACAAATAGCATCAGTGTTATTAAAATACCAGTAAGATAGCAACTCTGGTCTAACACCCCGAACGCCAGCACGCTGCTGCCCGAAGCAATCAGTTCTGCCGTACTAAGCTCTGGTGCATAGAAAGAAAAAAAAAAAAAGAATAACAGAGTCTTACGTAAAACTTCTTGCTTAGAAAAAAAAGCATTTTCCTTCTCGATTATTTGTCATTTCACATGCTCTTGTTACTAGAAACATAAGGAATAAAAGCAAGATAAGCTCACACACATAAACTATAAAACCTCACTGTTCCAAGACAATAAACCTTTTGAACAAAAATTCTCTTATTTCCTTTTCTAATGTCAGATGAAAAGGAAGTTCCGGTGGAGCAGCATTGCCTTACACCACCCATATGAACAAGACCCGGAGGGGTTTGGTACCTTTGATGGAAATTTTGGGGTGGTGTCATCTTACAAAGGATGAAGGCATCTCAGGGAAAGGCCAAGTGCAGAGCCCCAAGAGAGAAAGATTGAAGCAGGCATCATGGGAAACTAATCCCAGCAGCCATGAGAAATTAAGGAATCTGGCCTCCTAGAGTTACAGTTTATCACAAAATTTACCCGTGTTGACTACCACTAGCCCCTGAAAAGATTATTTTTTGTCTACGTAGTTGCGTGAATAGGCAAGTACTGTTACCTTCCATCAGTTCCAAGATGCACGTGTCTTTTTTCACATGTCAACATTTCTCAGGTCAAATATGAGTTAGAGTTTAATTGGTAGGTCTATTCTTTCGCAGTGCTACCTACAACAGCGTTTGTCTTTCAATTCATGGCTTGTCCAAGTATGTGAAATACCATAGTCCTTGTTTTAAGAAAGGTTGCGGAGACACGCATTGTTATTCCGAATTGTCACCAAATAATATTCTTCCATTCAAGCACAGGTATCTTTCGAGACCATAAGCACCGTGGGCTTATTTATGACTTGTGAGGAATGACAAAGCCTGGTCTCCATCCTAGACGATTTGGTTCCCCTTCTTCATAAACATTTTACAGGAATCGCTCTCTGCTGTGAAAAAAATAAATAATTAGCTTTCCTACATGGAAACATTTGAAGAATTTGGAAGCACAATACTCTGATGAGTAGCACACAGAAAAAATTTAACACTTTTTGCAATTTCTTTTCTAGATATATTCATTGAAGTGTAAGTTGTAGGAATTGTTTAAAAGTGAGCTTTGTTATTGCAAGTTGTGTGTAGTATCTAATATATAGGAAGATCTGCTAGTAAATTCATTCTTCAAAGCTCTGCTCATGATTTCATTGCTCAGTATTATCAATTATTAATCATAAGACAAGAGCCTTCATTATCACTGACAGTGGCTGTCCCCTGCCGGGAAATACCATTTGCATATATGTGAAATTTTCTTTTCCTGACTGATTGATAGACGCTGATTGTAATGAACCCACACAAGCCCGATTAGAACAAATTATTACAGTTGATAACTAAAGTGGACCTGTGGTCCTAATTAATCCTTTTACTTACTGTTGTTCCAGTGCTCAGAAAACTAACCATAAACCCTGAAATGTAGTCTCTAAACAAACACATAGACACAGAGAAAAATACTCATTTCTGCATAAAGACACAAATCAGATAGAAATGGTGAGGGGTCAATGTGTAATTTTTCTAGCTAGTGGTGCTGTAACAGTTATAAGAATACAAATGTTATTTAGACCTTGTTTTTTTCTTAAAATTTGTTGTAGTTGCTCTGGATGGCAGTTCAAAAAATGTATCTTATATATATATATATATATATATTTTATATTCAATCAACTTGACTAGAGTTGATAATGTGTGAGGAAAATGATTGGCTGACATAAAAGAGGACAATTTTCATGTTAAGAAACAATTTTGTAGAATCAAAGAATAATAAGGAAACTCTATAAGAATGATTTTCTCTTTTTTTAACACGGACAGTCTTATTTCCTCATGGGAATGCAATCTGTTCGTGCCAATTATGAGAACGAGTTCCTTAAAGAAGAACAGTCGATTTCAAAGGCCAATCAAGATGATGGAGAGTATAAACATACAGTTACGACCCGCACACATACAACACAAAGAATCAGACTCTCTTTTCTTTGGATAAAATGGCAAGAAAAAAGGGTAGGCCAGTACTGGGCAAACTAGAATCCACCAAGCGAACATAAGAACTGCAGGGGGAGGAAGTGAACTCACTTTCAAAAAGTGAGAGCGTAATTGCCAGTTTCTGGGAGTGTTCAGTGAATTATTATTTATCCGATGACTCTGTTAGCTGAAGCAGAGCGGCACAGCAGCTAGTCAGCTAGACTTTAGAGAAAGAAAGCACTGTGTGACCTCGTATAAGGTACTTACTTTTGCTCTGTCTTAGTTACTTTTCATAAAAGAGGGAAGGAAGAAGCAAGAATAATATCTGCTCAGACTGTTAGAATACCAGCTGGTCTATAGTAAAAGCCCAGGTACTAGCTAACTCCTGAAATGGGTGGCAACAGAAAAAAACCTGAGCTTTATTTTTTTTTTATAGTTTATTGTCAAGTTGGTTTCTATATAACACCCAGTGCTCTTCCCCACAAGAGCCCTCCTCCATGTCCACACTCCCCCTTCCCCTCACCCCTCCCCCTTCAGCCTTCAGTTTGTTTTCAGTATTTAAGAGTCTCTCATGATTTGCCTCCTTCCCTCTCCCTCTTTTTCCCCTTCCCCTCCCCCATGGTCTTCTTTTAATATGTAGTCACCTGTTTCTTATATTCAGAGAGTAGCTCCATAAAGGCATCTCCTTACAGATAATAGATTGATAGATAATTGATAGATAAGAAAAGAATAGATATATTCTTTTTTATAGTTTATTGTCAAGTTGATTTCCATTTAACACCCAGTGCTCTTCCCCACAAGTGCCCTCCTCCATGACCCTCAACCTCCTTCTCCTTTCCCCCTCCCCCTTCAGCCCTCAGTTTGTTTTCAGTATTCAAGAGTCTCTCATGATTTGCCTCCCTCTCTCTCCCTCACTCTTTTCCCCCCTTCCCCTCCCCCATGGTCTTCTGTTACGTTTCTCTTGTTAGACCTATGAGTGAAAACATATGGTATCTATCCTTTGCCTGACTTATTTCACTTAGCATGACACCCTCGAGGTCCATCCACTTTGCTACCAACGGCCTTATTTCATTCTTTCTCATTGCCATGTAGTACTCCGTTGTGTATATATACCACATCTTCTTGATCCATTCGTCAGTTGATGGACATTTATGTTCTTAAAGGCATTGCTGGTTATAGATAAGGATGGTGCCCGAAGTATTGATGTATATATTTGTAATAATTTTTGATGTCACTCGAAAGCTCAGCTTTTTTACATTCTGTGAACGTACTTTGATCAATACATGGTATAAAACATAATAGTGACACATTTTGGTTCAAGTTTAAAGAGAATAGTACTCTGCAAAGTCCAATTCTAAATGACACTTAGCAACTTCCATTAAATGACTAAATCACATCGTATTTATTAGTCTTGTACCAACTCAGCAAGGTATCCTCTAATTCCTTTTCATTTATCGAATAAAATGGAAGATTAAGTGTGAGCTGTCCCCTACTGAAAATTAAGTCAAGTCTGTGAAAAACCAATTGCCCGTAAACCTTCAAACTTCAGAGGACTGTTTGAGTAAATCCAAACAGTGCTGAGCCTGGCCGGCTGGAGGTCTCTGGGATTTCTATTGCTATACAGTTTTCAAGTTTCAGAAGCTCTTTTCCAAGAACAAATAAACTAAATGTTTCCAACTGGGACGGCACTTGGATTCACTGTTTCCTCATTAAGCAGCATGATGCTATTTTTTTTTCACCTCTGACAACATCTCACATGTTACCTTTGCGTGTCCCCTGACCTCTCAGGTTTTGAGCACTTCTTCTCAGCAATGTAGTTCCCTACCCAGTCCCTCTGGCGTCAGTCATACCAGGGAACATGCTGATGTAGCCACGCAATAAGGCATTTCTTAACTCTTCGTCATACGGGGAAAGCTGAGACTGACCTTTCCCGACGTACGTTACATGTGTGCAAACACGCACACCCCACCCACACCCTGCCAGCAGCCTTGCTCACCTGTGTCTCACGGGGTCCTCCCTCTGCCCCTGCCCTGACCGTCTAAGCCTCAAATTTCCCGTTTCTTGAGCTTTGTACTTCAATTCCGCTCTTAGACTTCTCTCTCAGAATGTAATGGCCTTCCTTGTAATTCGTTTGAGAGCTCATTTCGGGCACCTTTCCACGCCTTGACCACATATCACATAAGATGTGTCTGTTTTCAGCCGCCTCTCCCTTGTAGTGGTAACAATAGTAAGCCGGAAGTTTCCGCGGAGTGCTTCAGAGGAGACAAACGTTGTACTCTTCCCTCCAAAAGCATCATCTTATGAAATATTAATAACAATACTTGGGGTGGATTATATTAACTTCCATTTACAGACAAGGAAAAATTGAATCTTAGGAAAAAGTTTTAAGTGAGTTGCCCGAGGTCCAAAGACAAGGCAGCGATGGAGTCCGTGTGGTAACAGGTGCACTGACAGCCAAGCGCGTGTGCGTCACGGCCCTGGGATTGTGCTCTGGCTGTGACGCCCTCCCTTCAACGCCTTCCTGCCTCTGGCTCATGCCGGGGACCCGGTTGGTGCAAGGCTCCCATCTGCTTCCTGAGGAGAAGGGATCCAGTCATTTAATTTACAGTGATCTGTATCTGCCAAGATGTAGGGGCCCAGGGCAGGCCACCCCAAAATGTGCCCCTGGGGCATATTGATGATTTTGAATTAAAGTTAGAGATTAAAGTTAAAATCAGCCTGGGCAAGAAGGACACTCAGACCCTCCGCTGTCCCACTGAAAGCAGGAAGTAAGTCTTCTGTGTGAGAGGCACCATCCCTGCTCCAGGAGAGGGTGGCACCTGGTTGTCACCAGAGATGGGAAATGGGACTTGAGAAGCTGTAGCAACATCCCCTTATTACTTCTTTACAAATTTACTGTCTCAGCCCAAATTAGGTTTAGAATTCTTTTTTTTTTAATTTAATTTAATTAATTAATTTATTTATTTAGAGTGCAAGCTGGGAGGGTCAGAGAGAGAGGGAGAGAGAAATCCCAAGCAGGATCCATGCTGTCGGGGCAGAGCCTGATGTGGGGCTCGAACTCATGAACTTTGAGATCATGACCTGAGCTGAAACCAAGAGTCTTAACGCTTAACCCACTGAGCCGCCCAGGCGCCCCTAGATGTCCTTACTAATTGAAGCTTCCTAAGTTAACTTGTCTCTGTCCTGTTGGTTCCTCACAGATTTACCGTGTCTTTGTCTAAAAGTATAAAAGTCTACCTGCCTTGATCATTTTCTTGGGTCTTAGTTTCATTATTGGGCCTCTCTGCACACATAATAAAACTTTGGGGGTTTTTTTCTCTGCGAATCTGTCTCAGGTACATGTAACTCTTAGTCCAGCTAGAAGACCCTGGAAGGTAGGGAAGGCACCTTTCCTTCTCTCCAACATCATGGTCTTTTCAAGCCTCAAAGACATTCACTGCCTATGTCACCGTGGACAAATTATATTATCCCTCTGAGTCTCATTTTCCTTGTCTGTAAAGTTCAGACGGCAGGAGTAGTGACAATTTATGCAGATATTAAACATCTGAAACCAGTCCGCACATTGCCGGGCGCATAGGGAATGACTCATACATGCTCATCTATAAATGCTTTTCCTCCCACAGTTGAGATTTGTACCTTAAGTGCTATTAAGACTTTAATGTTTCTAGTCAGTTATTGGGCAGAGACAGACCAACAGTAAAACTGGTTAGCAGGGTTTTTTTTAAATAGATGAATTTATGTAGGGGAGCACAAATTAGCATTAATATTTATCACAGGGGGAGGCAGAATTTCAAAATAGAAAAGGGAAATTGCAAAAGGCAATAAGGTAAACTGGATCATTATTTTGGCAAAAGCAGGAAAAGGTTCTGGTGGCCAGTACGTTCCCAAAGTTTTCAGGACCTGCCTGCTGCTTCTTGGCAGGGTGGGTATTTTCAAAGCATAGGGCTGTATTGTTGCACATTGTAACACGTTGGAGAGGAAGTTCGTTTATCCCCAGAGAAACCAACATCAAAGTCCAAAAAGCCGTGGACTAAGAAAAAGAGAACTGTCTCCTATTAGAGGTTCTACAGTCGGGATTTTACCTCGAGCAAATCCCTGAATTTGGGGGGCTGTGACTTTCCGTCTGTAGACGGAGAACAGCTGGATTCTCTAAGGGTTCAAACCTTGAATCACATGGTAAGTTTGGGCTTCATCCAGACAAGGTGGCTCCGAGGAGTCAGCCTCCCGGAGTAACTCGGGACAGGCGGAGGGGAGGAGAAACTGCATTCCAGGTCATCTAAGGCACAGCCAGCACAGACATAATGTCCTGACTACCTTGCGTTATTCAGCAAATCTGTCGCCAGTCAGCCCGAATTTAAGAGGAGGGAACCCAGGCCCCCTGTGTCTGATTGCGGCCATCAACAAGCCTCCACACAAGTCAAGCATCTTGAATACCGCCTATGATATGACATTGCACAGAATGGCTTGAGAGGTTATGAGAACACTCGACCCCCGGTTTTGAATAGCAGCTGAAGAATGGACTCTGATGTGTAGAAGCAGATTTAAACATCGGAGGTCTGGTGGACGAGATTTGTACCTTAGGCGGAGATCAGGAGAACATAGACATTCAGCTTTTCCTATACAGATTTTTTCCCTTTTCTGAATTAAATATTGAAGTAGAATAAAAAGGAACTGAAGAAACAACTGAAGACATAGAAGGGTAAAGGTCACCTGTAATTTGAAAACCGTGAAGGTCAAGCAGTAGAGAAGTGAGGTAAAGAAACATTAGGGGATGATTCGGATGAAAACTTTATGCAGGAAATTCTCAACTTATTTGTTTCCAGGAAAAAGAAAATATGTTTACTGTGTTCCATGGTATTTAAGACAGATCATTTAGGAAGAACCATGTTTCCCAGAATTAAAAAAATAGAAGGAAAAGTAATTTGGGGAAGATGAATGGACCACAGGTGGCGTATTATACACCAATAAACAAATTACAATATATTAGAAAAAAATAAAGGGTAGACAGAAGTGTGATTAGTATGTGATTCGCTTTATGGATTAATTGATGTTTATTAATGGGCATTGCTCACCCTTACTAAAGACGTTATGTGTTGAATTCAGTGTATGCCTCACGTGAGAAATTGGCTTTAAAGGTGAGAGCCCTTTTGTCCCAGTGCTCATTTCTTGCCGCTGTCCCTTACAAGAGTGGATATTCAGTTTGCATCCTGATCCTTCCTAACATGCATAGGAAGATTCTCCAACTATTAGGTCGGGGAAAATCCAGAAGTGAGTGGGGTTAACAGACACCCCAAAGGTGCTGGAAAGCACTCCCCTATTATAACCCAGAAATTTGGCTTCTCCGCCACCCCCGCTCCCTACCAGCCATGGACTGTTGGTGTGGATAGCGTATCTATTTTCACAAGAAGGAAAACTTCGAAATATCCCAAATTTTGTAAAGCATACAAATGGGTTACAATGTTGCCACTCGGAGCCATCTTTTTAAAAAGATACCTTCAACGGGGCCAGACTTTGAAGTTCACTGAGTAGGGCACATTTGTGGCAAGACCTAGCAGTTGTAGAAGTGCCTCACTGCTAAAAATGTGGAATCAAATCAGTATGTTCACACCCTTTGGCTTCATCTTCCATTAAAATGTAGAAACCTCTTAGCTTCATACGGCTTTAAAGGGCCTGTCACAGCCGATCCGGGGCTTTCCTGACCCACCTTCCACGGAGGGTGGGAACCTGGGTACAAAGGACGGCAAGGGCAGAAGCGGGCAGTGCGGTGGGCGAGGGCGCCCGTACAGAGCACACTGGTCTCTAAGGTCACACCTGACAGACATGATCTTCCCGGCTTCCACTTCCGCCACAAGTCCGCTATTCAATCAGGAGGAAATGTGAAATTTTATTGATGAGAGGACTGCCCCTTGCCCATCAGAAAGTGAACATTTGCTTAGATTGCATCAGAGACATGTGTACTAAGAACACATAAAACCATTTCTGGAAGTTGCTTTTTTAAAAAACCTAGTGTGAATCAATAAAGAGGAATTTATTTCTTGAAAAGGCACTGTAACGTTTCTTTCTCTTGGAACTCATCCGATGCTTGAACCCCTGAGTGATGTTGCGTTGATCTCTGGGGCGAACCTTAAAATTTATTTTTCAATTAGGAACATATTGCCACACTTTTATCACAACTTCTCAGGAAAACACGTTTGTCATATGTAAAAGAGCCAATCGCAGGAGCCCAGAAAACTGTCCATTGGAGGAAAGATCCAATGGGCAAGGGTGGGAAGAGGTGTCTGAAAAAATTGTAAAGGGAAATGAGTGAAAGGAATTAAAGGATGAAGGATCATCTGGTGTTGCATGTGTTTGTAAAAGGGCTTGCCCCAAGTCCCACCCCCCAAGCTGAGCTAGTTTATAGTGCGATAAATTGCAGAAAACTCATAGTAACGCACAGAACTCTTGTTCCCAGAAACGCACATAAACTTGTCTGGGGCAGAGCACGGCTGGTCACTCTTTGGGCCGTTTGCCTGCACTTCTGGTTGGTTATATGCCCTTTGAATTCTCCTTAGAGTCCGTTGTATCATCTTTTTGTCTCTTCCAAATCAGTGAATGAGATCAAATCGTCCACAAGTGATCATTTCATAGAAGTTTGCAGTCATATATTTACTATTTTTTAAAAGAAGCTAACCTTGGGGTACCTGGGTGGCTCAGTCGGTTAAGCCTCCAACTTCGGCTCAGGTCAGATCTCACGTTCGTGGGTTCGAGCCCCGCATCAGGCTCTGTGCTGACTGCCAGCTCAGAGCCTGGAGCCTGCTTCCGGTTCTGTATCTCCTTCTCTCTCAGCCTCTCCCCCTCTCATGCTCTGTCTCTGTATCAAAAATAAATAAATAAAAAAAAAACATTTAAAAGAAGCTAACCTTAAACAGCAAATGAGACGGGTATCTATAACGGATTCTGTCCTACGATGCCCACATTTAACCTTCAACTTCTGAAAGAGCAGATTTCAGTCTAATATTTTGCATCAAGCCTGACACATTTCCTTTCTCTTTTAGCTTCAGACAAGCTTGACTGAGCCGATGACGTTATCCAAATCGATATCTCTTCCTCGGAGCGCCTACTGGCATCACATCACCCGTCAGAACAGTGTTGGAGAAATCTACAGTTTGCAAGGCAAGTAACTTGGAAATAATCAAGCGGCACCTCCATTAGCTTCCTACAGGTGGGCCAGGAGTCATGCAAATTGCTTTGCTTCCTTTTCCTCCATTTTTCATTTATCAGCTGTCACTGGCCACAGTGGGGGCTCTGAGATTTACAGTGGCGTTTCTAATGCTATCATTGCATAGTCTCACGGTAGAAATTACTCCAAAAAGTCGCTGAGGGCTGAGGACCCTATTTGGCACCTGACTAGAACATTATACAAAACACATTATCAGAAGCTCAAAGTAGCAGACACTAGGGTCTGTTTCATGCTGTTTTATAAATGATTTCCTCCTTAGCATCCTTTTTTCTTAACAGGATTGACAATCAGTTCAGGGGGCGGATTCTAGGCTCTGTAATAAAATTCTACATAAACCTAGTCTCAGAAGTCTTCAAGTTTAGCCAGAGCCTTGGCACAGAAATAATTCTGGAGGGCGCAAGGCAGGAGATAAGCATGAATGCTTAACTTCTGTATTTTTCCTAGCGATTAATGGTTATTTAACTAAAACTGGGAATAGTTTACCAGATGAATCAGATTCATTGATGGCAGGTATTTGATGGACAGCAGCACAAACCTCAGCTTTGGCATTCTTTTTTTCCTATTCTTTCCCTGTTGCCTTAAATGAATAGTCTCATCCTTCAGATAAAATATTCAGCTATAAACAAATGACTTACAGCTGACCAAGACCGAAGGGAGCAGGAACTTAGAAAAATAAAGCTAACAAAACACAGTGAAAAAAATCTCATCCAACAAAGACTTTTTGAGCACAGTATGTTTGAACATAATAGACACCTGATAAATGCCTGGAGAAGGGATGATGGTATGACCTTCTGCATAGTTAGACATTCAGAATGGCTTTCCATTCATACCTTAACTTTTGCTCCTATTAACAACGCTAAGTCTTCCAACAACAACAAAATGTTTTGGTGATAAGGAAACTGCAATGGTGCATTTTAAAAGCAATATCTGTTTGCCAGTGTTTCAAACCTAGACTAATGGAATTTGGTCGGTGGAAATTAATGATGAAGGATTGATTCTGCAAGGAAAAGCCGTCAGAACAATTTTAGTCATTTGTTGATGGTACTCGCATCTTATATTTTAAATGAACCCTTTTATGGGTAGTTATTATCTTTTGGTGTTATTTCTTTGTATGAGACAAATCCTTAATAGTAGAGAGTTAAGGAGACTCTTGACGATCTTGCGGATCAGAAAGAGGAGACCACATCTTGCTTTTCTGCTTCTGCTCAAATGCTGAGTCGTGATCTTGGGAGATTACTCTTGCTTGCTCTTGAGATCAGAAATAATTAGAAAATATTCTTTTAGTGGAAGATTATTTTTATTTAAACCTAAATCTATAGGTGTAATTATTGTTTAAAAAAATTCAACTGAGGAAATTCTATGAATCGTGTTACTGGCTTCATTCAATTATTCATGAATGGACAGCAGGCAATCTAGCAGATAGGAAGGAGGTCTGAGGAAAGACTTTTATAGGCAGAGGGAGCGGGACAAGGAAACTATACTGGACAAGAATGGATTGGGTGTAGCAAGGTCACTCCCTTAAGAGGACCATAGAGGTCTGTCAGACAGATTACCTCACTAGTACGAACCAGGTAGGTCCCCATTGACTGGTTTAAGAGTCTATTTCTGAGAAGCCGAAACTGTAATTATGTGTTACGTCTTGGGTAGGCATCATGAGGTTTAGCCTAAGTGACTCCATACTGAGCCTACTGTCTTGTTTTTAGCAATATTGATGTTTAATGAAATAAAAAATAAAAATATGGAACATTTTCATGAGAAAATACAAATGGCCAAATTTCTAAGCATAAAGAAAGTGAGATGTTAATACAAATAAGTTGGGAAAAGGTTGGAACCAA
>PJEM01011954.1:0-50289 GCA_004023845.1 Helogale parvula
GTCTCCGGCTGGCCCGTTTTCCAATCTCCCCAGTTCGCACTCACTCACTCAGGTATCCTTCAGGTTCTCTTCCTTCTGGAGTCCGTATTTTCTCCTTCTGCTCTTGCAGATGAGAGCAGTGTCCTTCTCAGTTTGATCGATGGGGCAGATGAAGTTTACAGAGCTCCCTTCCTCTCCGCCATCTTGGCTCCTCCCCCTCTTTTTTTAATTTTTTAAATTTTATTTTGAGAGAGAGAGCCAGAGAGTGAGCAGAGGAGGGGCAGAGAGAGAGAGAGGGAGACACAGAATGTGAAGCAGGCTCCAGGCTCTGAGCTGTCAGCACAGGGCCTGACGTGGGGCTCAAACCCACGAATGCGAGATCATGACCTGAGCCAAAGTTGGACACTTAACTGACTGAGCCAACCAGGCACCCCCTTCTCTTTCTTATAGATTGTAAAACCATAGTCTTTTCTTCTACTCTAAGATCTCTCTTGTAGGATATGATTTCATCTGAAGATCATTCCCACAGCTTGAATTTTCTTCATTTGTTACATATTTTTTTCTCCATTGGGTTCTTATCACTCAATAACCTCCTTCCCTCCAGCTACTAATCTTCCTGTGTTGTACCAATTTCCAAAACTGAACCAAAAAGAACTATCATGAAGGAAGAGGCATATTTTATCACAGGCCATTATTGCCAAATATTGCTGGGGGACAGCTGTTTCACAGGATTGAACTGAATGTCTACTGATGTTTTTCAGTCTTCACAAAAGATACAGCTAAAAATAAAAATATAGAAAAGTTGAAAATAATGTAGTAGAAAATATATATCAGGTAAATACTAAGTAAAATAAAGCTAGTATAAATCTAGTAATATCAGAAAATGTGAGATTTTTAAAGCAAAAAGCATTATTAAGGAGGATCACTAGAGAGGATAAAAGGATCAAATCACCAGGAACAAGAAGGAGTTAGAGACCAATCCCACAACATAACAAAAGATTTCAACACCTATTTCTCAGTGGTATATCAAGCACACAAAAAAGCAAAATTGACATGATTGGTGAAAACTTGAACAAAACAAATTAATATGCTTGAATCAATGGACATTTACAGACACTCCACTGAAAAACTGCAGAATACATGTTCTTGCAAGTGGAATACTTTCGATAATATTTGTGACCACACATTGGGCTATAAAAGGAAGTCTGAACAAATTTCAAAGGAATTGTATCATACGTATTGCATTCTTTGATCACAGTGGGATAAAATGAAGCATCTGTACTGAAAAAATAATGATTAAAAAGTTCATATGTTTGGGTATGCCTGGGAAGCTCAGTCGGTTAAGCATTCAACTTTGGCTCAGGTCATAATCTTACAGTTGGTGAATTCACACCCTGCATCTGGCTCTCTGCTGTCTTTGGATCCTCTATTCCTCCTCTCTCTGTCCCTTCTCACCACGCTTACTCACTCTTTCTTTCTCTAAAAAAAAAAAAGAAAAGAAAATATTAAAGTTTATTTGTTTAGAGACTAAGAAACCTACTAATGAATCAATGAGAAAATAATGGAAATTTGAAGATCTTTAAAGTGAAGGATAAGGGGCGCCTAGGTGCTCAGTTGGTTGAGCGTCCAACTTGGCTCAGGTCATGCTCTCACAGTTTGTGGGTTCGAGCCCCACGTCAGGCTCTGTCAGCTGTGCTTACAGCTCAGACCCTGGAGCCTGCTTCAGATTCTGTACCTCCCTCTCTCTCTCAGACCCTCCCCTGTCATGCTGTCTCTCTCTGTCTCTCAAAAATAAATAAAAAACATAAAATTTTTTTTAAAAGTGAAGGATAAAAATATTGCATATTTTAAAATGATGGAGTTGCTGCTTCTAGACATGGTGGAGTAACTGGTATTGGACTTGACCTTGTCCAGTACTATACAGCAACACCTATAAAAGTAGCAAAATATGGGAAGCAATTGTTTTCAAACAGTGGATGCTAGCACAGGGAAATGATCCTTAAAATAAGGGAAACATGTAAGGTGACCTTAATGTTTGCCTTGCCTTTCTGAATGAGGGGACTTTCTGTGTGTTATGTGGGGAGATGAGCACAAGTGAAAAACAGCAGTATTGCTTGGTAGAAGAAGCAGCCATCAGAGTTTGGGCTGCTGAGGTGGCTGCAGTTTGTGGGTCAGTATACCCCAAATGGTGGAGCTATGCAGGGAGGACTCTCAAAGGTCTGTGGGAAGGTTATCTTCAGAAGTATGGCTAAGTGCTTGGCTGCACATATACAAATTGAGACCATGTGAGGCCTACCAGTAGTAACTGAGAACTTAACAGAAATGCCAGTGCTGGAAGATTGTGGAATTTCAGTCCATTCACACTAGAGAGATCTTGCGATCTTATTGAGTATCTTGGGCAGTTGATTAAAACCCTAGTAAAGTCCATGGCCCTATCAAAATAGGATTGAGGTGAATCACTGTAATTAACAGCCTGCTAGAATAAAATTTAACATTCTTTAAATAAAGACAATATAATACAGGTACTCACAATGTAACAGCCAAAATTGTTCCACACACAGGAAGAAATTGCTAGACAAGTAACTCAAGAAGCAGGGAAATGTGATCATTAGTCAAGAGGCAAAATAGTCAATAGAAACAAAGATAACCTAGATGTTGGAATGAATAGATGTGGACTTTAAAGCCATTATAAATATGTTCAAGGATTTAAAGAGAAGGATAGAGTTTTCCATTAAAAGTGTGAGTAAGCACATGGGGAATATCAGCAGAAAAATGGAAACTAGAAACACAGAACTAAATAAAAATTAAATAACTGAAAAACTACCACCAAGCAGATATTAGGGGGAAACATTGTCCTTTTTTTAGGTTTTTTTCCTTTTTGAGAGAAAGAGTGTGTAAGCAGGGGAGGGGTAGAGAAAGAGAGCCAGAGGGAGAGAGAAAATCCCAAGCAGGCTCCATGTAATCCACACAGAGTCTGACGTGGGATTCAGTCTCACAAATCATGACATCATGACCTGAGCCAAAATCAAGAGTTGGACGCTTAACCAGCTGAGCCATCCAGGTGCCTTGAAATTTATTGTCTCAAATGCTTCTATTAAATGAAGAAAGGCTAGAAATTAATGCTCAAAGCTTAAGAATTTAGAAAAGAAATTTATTTAGCAGAATAAACAAAACAGAAGGAAGGAAACACTAAGAATAAGGGAAGAAAACAGTGGCATAGTGAACAAACTTCTACAAGGCCACTGTTAAAGGAATACTAAATGCAGCGAACTTCTAGCAAGGCTGATCAAGAGAAAAAGGAGAATGCATAAATAACCAATAATATAAATGAAAAGGGGGGCTGAAATAGAAATGTTTCCAACATTAAAAAGATAAATTTATGCTAACATTTGTGAAAATTAGATTCAAATTTATAGGCTGAGAAAATATAACTTCCTGCAGAAGCTCTTCCTATCTCAAGAAGAAATTGAATCTCTGAATAGTAGTTGTAGAGCCATGATATAAATTGTCAGTATGTTAAAATCTTCATGCAAAGCAAACATCAGACCCAGAGTTCTATCAAAGATACTGCAATTCCAGTATTATACAAATTATATATGAGAATAGCAAAAGACCAACTCTCTTTTTTTTTTAATAAAGCTAGTATAATCTTGATATCAGTATATCAGCATAACCTAAGACAACAGAGGACTTCTTGACCTTAGTGAAAATTCTAAATAATTGGTTTCAGCTCAGGTCATGATCTCACAGTTTTATGAGTTCGAGCCCCACATTGGGCTCAACACTGGCAGCTCAGAGCTTGCTTGGATTCTCTCTCTCCCTCTTTCTCTGTCCCTCCCCTACTCATGCTATCTCTGTCTCAAATAAAGAAATACAAACTTTAAAAACAAAGGAAAAAGAAAATGGTATCTGACAGTATGTAAAGGAGATAATACACGTTACCAGGATGGGTGTATCTCACAAATCCAGGATTAGTTTACTATCAAAAACAAACCATATTTGATCAAATTCAACACAGTTATGGTTTTTTTTGAAGAAGCTTCTTAATAAAGGAATAAAAGGGACCATGCTAACCAGATAAAGGTTACCTGCCAAGTACAGCAGCCAATATTATTCTTAATTTGATATTTTAAATGTATTCTCATTAAGCTCAGGAACAAGACAGGTAGCATTCAGGAGAAAAAGATCTAAGTGGATGTTGGAGTGAGAGAGATAGCCCAGGAACTCTGCAGCACTGGTTCAATCTAAGTAAGTGAATTATGTTTATTGATTATAAAATTCAATATTGTTTTTTTAAACAACTTCTTCCCAAAATGATCTATAAATTCAATGCAATTCCAATCAAAATCCAAGTGAAATTAGTGTGTGTATGTGTGTGTGTAACTTGTTAAACTGTATCTATAATTTATATGTAAGAGCCATAAATATACTTATGAAGAAGAACAAGGTGGGGAGATTTGCCTTAGAGGTTACTTTACTAAAAAGCTACAGTAACTGAGCCTTTTGGCTCCCTGAACCTTGTCATGACAGTTGGCAAGAACAAGCACCTTACAAAAGGTGACAGAAAGGGAGCCAAGAAGAAAGTGGTTGATTCATTTTCTTTTTTTTTTAACGTTTATTTTTTTGAGAGACAGAGAGCATAAACAGGGGAAGGGCAGAGAGAGAGGGAGACATAGATCTGAAGCAGGCTCCAGGCTCTGAGCTATCAGCACAGACCCTGATGCTGGGCTCAAACTCTCAAACCACAAGATCATGACCTTAGCTGAAGTTGGATGCTTACCCAGCTGAGCCAGACAGGCACTCTGTGGTTGATCCATTTTCTAAGAAGGATGGTATGATGTGAAAGCACCAGCTATACTCAATATAAGAAATAGAAGGAACCAAAATCTGATGGCCTCCAGGGTCATGTTTTTGAAGTGAGCCTTTTTGATCTGCAGAATGATGAAGTTGCTTTCAGAAAATTCAAGCTAATTACTGAGGAGGTTCAGGGCAAAAACTGCCTGATTAATTTCCATTGCATGGATCTTATCTGTGACAAAATGTGGTCATTGGTCAAAAAATGGCAGACCCTGATTGAAGCCCATGTTGATGTCAAGACCACTGATGTTTATTTGCTTCATCTATTCTGTATTGATTTTCAAAAAAAAAAAAACAAAACCCACAACAATCAGATTTGGAAGACCCCTTATGCTCAGCACCCAAAGGTCCACCAAAATTCAGAAAAAGGTGATGGAGATCATGACCTGTGAGGTGCAGATAAATGACTTGAAAGAAGAGGTCAGTAAATTTATTCCAGACAGCTTTGGAAAAGACATAAAAAGGCTTGTCAATCTCTTTATTTATTCTGTGATGTCTTTGTTAAAAATGTAAAAATGCTGAAGAAGCCCAAGTTTGAATTGGGAAAGCACATGGAGCTCCATGGTGAAGATAGTGGTTCTGGGAAAGTTACTGGGTTTAGGGATAGAAAAAGTGACCAAGAAAATAGAACAGGATACCCAAACAGAACCACACCTATATGGAAACTTGATTTGTGACAGGTTGTGTGTGTGTGTATATCAGTGAAAGAAAAAATGAACTGTGAGATGATGACTTTAGCTGAAGTCAGATGTCTTAACCAACTGAGCTACCTAGGTGCCCCAGTCCAAAAAATTTTCTTAAGGAAGATTCAAAAAACATAAATCAAAAAGCAAAGATGACAACCAACACAATCTTGAAAAAGAAGTCCAAAGTTGGAGGATTCACACTTCCCAATTTCAAAACTTACTACAAAATTACAGTGATGAAGACACTGTGGTGATGGCATGAGGATAGACATATAGGTCAATGGAATAAAATGGAGAGTCCAGATATAAACCCTTCCATTTATGTTCAATTGATTTTTCACAAGGGTGCCAAGATAATTCAATGAAGAAAAAATAATCTTTTCAAAAACTGGTGTTGGGACAACTGCATATCCACATGTAAAAGAATGAAATTGGGTTCCTACTGGAACCTTACACAAAAATTAACTAAAAATGGACCATAGACCTAAATGTAAAAAAAAAAAATTATAAAACTGCAAGAGGGGTGCCTGAGTGGCTCAGTTGGTTAAGCATCCAACTCTGTATTTTGGCTCAGGTCATGATCTCATGGTGTGAGGTCGAGCCCTCCATTGGCATGGAGCCCGCTTTAGATTCTCTCCCTTCCCTGATTGCAGTTGCTCTAAAAACAAAACAAAAAACAAAAACAAAAGAACCACACACACACACACACTTAAAGCTACTAGAAGAAAATGGGTTAGTCAGTGATCTCTCAGATACAACCCCAAAAAGACAAGTGATAAAAAAGAAAATTTGAAAAATTGGATTTCATCAAAATTAAAAACTTGTGGGAGAAACTATACCATCAAGAAAATAAAAGCCAGGGGTGCCTGGTTGGCTCAGTTGGGGGATTTTGTGATTCTTGATCTGAGCCTCATATTGGATTTAAAATTTTCTTTAAAATAATGAAATCTTAAAAAAAAAAAAAAAAGGATGGGGGTGCCTGGGTAGCTCAGTCAGTTAAGCTCTGACTCTTCATTTTAGCTGGGGTCATGATCTCACGGTTTGTGAGATTGATCCCTGCCTCAGGCTCTGCACAGACAGCATATAACCTGCTTGAGATTCTCTCTCCCTTTTTCTCTTTGCCCCTCCCCTGCTTGCGAGAGAACGTGCACACTTTCTCTGTCTCTCACAATAAACAAACAAAAAGAAATTAAAAGACATCTCATATAGTGGGAGAAAATATTGAGTGAGGGTGGTAAAGAAAGCCCTCTAACAGAGCACAGTTGCAAATGCTGGCGGTCAGGAAAACCAGCGCTGTTAGTATTAAGGCCTGAAGGCATATGGGTAGGGCACCAACAGTATCTGCTACCCAGTCCCAGGCTCTCTTCAGCAGAATTAGGCAGGCCCTGGTCTTAGCTTGAGTTTCCCCCAAAAGTACATAACCTGAGGCAAAAGATTTATGTGCTATTACTTTATTAGGGTAAGCAGTTCCAAGAAACAGGGATAGGAAAAGAGAAATGAAGCAGAGGAGGGAGAACCAATATGAAATTACATTGTGGACTTAGACCATTATTAAATGCCATTGATTGCTTGATCTCTTGGACAATTCCTTAAGAAGCCTTAAAAAACCCTTGGACTTTTGCACTTAAAAAAGAACCTGAATACAATTTTTAGAAGACTGTTTTTCTCCCCACAGGTAGGTAGTTGATATCTGTAAATTAAGACTCTCTTAGACCTCATTCATACCTCAGGTTCCCTTTAATCAAGATCCAGTACATAATTGGTGGTAATGGATAGCAGGGGTAATTGAAATCCACAGAATAATAGCTACCATTTAATAAGTACAAAGCAGTTTTATATAATGTCTAATCCTCACAAAGTAGCTTTTGTTATACTGATTTTATTAACGTCCAAGCTGAGATTGAGCTAACTTAAGGAGTGTGGCCAACATCACAAAACTAGCAAGTAGCATACCAGGTTTTGGAACCATGTCTTTTTTTTTTTTTTAACTCCCATAAACAGTGCTCTTTCTATTGTATCAGGATGCCTCACTGAAGAAAGGATTGAGATTCCTAAATCTCCTCTTACCCAATACTTTAAAAAAATGTTACTTATTTTTTAAATAGGTCATCCAAACACATGGTTTAAAATTCAAGAAATACAAAAGCATATTTAGTGAAAACTCTCCTTTAAACTCTGTCTACCAGTCACCCAATTCCTCTTTTCAAGGGCAACTAATCTTACCAGTTTCTTGTGTATCTTCTCCAAAATATCTATGCATAAATATAAATATTTTTTTTACCATTTTATTTAAATGTTTGTTTATTTTTGAGAGAGAGAGAGAGTATGCATCCACGCACAAGTGGGTGAAAGACAGAGAGAGAGGAAGACAGAGTATCCAAAGTGGGTTCTGGACTGCCAGCAGAGCGCGGGGCTCAAACTTATGAACCATAAGATCTGACCTGAGTCAAAGTCAAGTGCTTAACTGACTGAGCCCTCAAAGTGCCCCAGTGTTTTACCCTTTTAGCAGCAATGGAGTTATTCTATAAAATGCATACTGTTGTTAGACATCTTAAAGTATAAAAAAAAATGGTTGTAACATTTTAGGCTTTGTGTATATAAGAGTATGTAAAAAGCATTTTTCCAAGATGGACGTTTCTGAAGAATTCTATTCAAGTTATAATTTATTATTGTTTGGCATGTCTATTGCCTCTGCTCAATATAGCTTTTGTTTACTATTTCTTTTTAATGAAAAAGCCAGATAGTAAATATGTTAGGCTTTGTGATCTCTGTCATGACTATTCTTCTGTGATAGCACAAAAGCAGCCATTGACAATATATAAACAAATGGGCATGCTGAGTTCTAATAAAACTTTATTTACAAAAACAAGTGGCAGGCCAGACTGACCTGCATGTCATAGTTCGCTGACTCTCTAGGACATGCTTTTTTTTTTTTTAAACTAGAAAAAACAGTCGTGTGCTAGCACACCAGCATTGTACAGGCACAGCAGCATGATGAAATAAACCCCTGTTTTGTACTGTTTGTCAATTTCTGTAGTGTCAACACTCCCAATAACATAGCTGACGTAAGGTCCCAACAGTTTAGCAATCAGATTGCAGAATTCCTAAATATTTAACAACTGGTTCTCATGATCTGGTGAGAGACCATTATAGCACACCACTGCATGCAAAACCTTGAGATACAGGATAATGTACTAGGAATAGCTAAAGCCAAAGAAAATATATAGAGAAAAAAAGTTTTGCTTTTTTTTTTAATTCTTTTTTTTTTAATGTTTGTTTATTTTTGAGAGAGGAGAAGAACTTGGATGGGGGAGGTGAAGAGAGAGTGGGAGACAGAGGGCTTGAAGGGGGCATTGCACTGACAGCAGAGAGCCTGATGCAGGGCTTGAGGGCTTGTACTCATGAAAGGTGAGGTCATGACCTGAGCCACCCAAGTGCCCTTTTACCTTTTTCTTGTCTTTTTTTTTTTTTTTTAACTCTTAAAGGTTTTGGTACACATGAATAAACAAAATTTGTAAAATGTACCTCTCCATACTTACTAGCATTTTTGTTGTTTTTGTTGAATTGTAAAGTGTGGAGACAAGAAAATTTTATGTAGACAGATCACTTTTGTATTATCAGGATGTTAGTACAGAGGTGTAAGTGTGCTAGTGACATTGGTGCACTTTTAGTGTAAAGTGAAAAGGGCTGGAACAAAAAATATATGTACGCCTATATAAAATGTGTATGTTATATGTGTGTATATATTATAGATATGAATATTATATGTCATGTTTAGTATATTTGAATACATGTATCTTATATTACATATCATTTTCCCATCCTTTTCTGCTTTAAACTTTTTGCTTTTTTCTATGTCTAGTGACTTTTTGATATCAGGTGTTCCAAATATTGTTAAGTATTTGCATTTTGTTGTCTTTTATCAGTTTTGAAGTTTATTTTGGCACATAGGTTACTAGTTAGGTTAGTTGTGGATCACCTTGGTATTTTCAAGGATTATTTTCAGCTTTGTTAGAGTGTGCTTAGAATAGCCTTTATCTATAGGCTAGTTTAGCTTTAATATTACACCTTTGCCCCGCTGATCCCCTGTCACTCAGTGAGATCTCTGTTCTGGCTGGGTACAGTTGGAACATCTCGGAGTCCTCTCTCTGCTCTAAGAATCTGCAGCTCACAGCCCCCAGTAGTTGTCCAAAAACAGTTGTCTCATATCTCTTGTCTACATTTCTAATTGTTTACTGTTGAAAAGCAAGTTCCACACCAGCTCCTTCTTCAGGATCTGTGGTGGAGCTCAGCATCTGGCCAGTGTTGAATCTTCCAACTCTTGTATATTTAGGTGTCTTTGCAATTTTAAATGAACTGTTAAAATTCTCTCCATACAGTCTAACATTTAAGAGTTAACATTGTTCCCAAGTCTTCATACTTTTACTCTATTGCACATGGTATCCTTTTAAGATTTTTGTTTTATACCTGCTAGGTGCTAGTATAAAGGAAAAAAAAATACTGTATACTGATTTTTCTAAGCAGCAACTTTGTTCTATCCAGTAACTAAAGTACTGATTATTTTGAATTACTTAGAAATCATTTTCAAATAAGGAATGATAGTTTTGTTTTATTATTTTTAAGTTTATTTATTTATTATTTAAGTAATCTCTGCACCCAAAGTGGGGCTCAAACACATGACCCAAAATCAAGAGCCTCATGCTGTTTTGACTGAGCCAGGAAGGTGCCCATAGTTTAATTTCAATCCATATGTATGTATGTGTGTGCGCGTGCGTTCTTGCCCTGTTTCACTTTTTAAGAGGTCTAATTAACTACTGAATAGATGTTCATTTCTATTTCTAGTTAGCTGAGATGTTTTAAAAAAATTTAGTTCCAGGGGTGCCTGGGTGGCTCAGTTGGGAAGGTTCCAACTCTTGGTATTGGCTGAGGTCATGATCTTGTGTTTCGTTGGTTTGAGCCCCACTTCAGGCTCCATGCTGATAGTGCAGAGCCTGCTTCGGATTCTCTCTCCTGCCCTCCTGCGCTCGCTCTCGCTCTCGCTCTCGCTCCCCCTCTCTCCCATCCTCCTTCCCTGCTCACTCTCTCTGTCTCTCTCAAAATGAATAAACTTACAAAAAATTTTTTTTTAATTCCAGTGTAGTTAACATACAGTATTATATTCATTCCAGGTGTACAATATAGTGATTCAACAGTTCCATATATTACTCAGTGCTCATCAAGATAAGTGTATTCTTCAAAAACACAAGGAACAATAAGTGTTGCTGAGGATGTGGAGAAAGGGGAACCATTCTGCACTCTTGATGGGAGTACAAAGTGGGGCAGCCACTATGGAAAGCAGTATGGAGGTTCCTCAGAAAGTTAAAAGGATTACTCTACAATCCAGTAATCAAACTACGGGGTGTTTACACAAAGAATGAAAAGAAACACACTAATTTGAAGGGATACATGCACCCCTATATTTATTGCAGCATTAGTTATGATAGCCAAATTATGGGACCAGCCCAAGTGTCCATTAATAGATGAATAGACAAAGAAGATGTGGGATGGATAGCTGTCTATGTAGATATATATCTCCATATTTATCTATGTATGTATCTATAGGTAGCTAGCTAGCTATGGAAACAGACTCTAAACTATAAAGAACAAACTGATGGTTACCAGAGCGGAATGGGGGATAGGGAAGGGTGGAAAAAGTGATGGGGATTAAAAAGTACAGTTTTCCTGATGAGCACAGAGTAATATATAGTATTGTTGAATCACTATATTATACATCTGAAACTAATATAACACTGTATATTAACTACACTGGAATTAAAATTAAAAACTTAATTTAAAAAATACTCTCTCCTATAGTTAAGAGTCTTTTTTAGTTTGTCTCTTTTTTCCCCTTTATTCTATTGCTTTCTTTCTTAAATTCCACATATGAGTGAAATCATATAGTATTTGTCTTTCTCTGATTGGCTTATTTCACTTAGCATTATACCCTTTAGATCCATCCCCGTTGTTGCAAATGGCAAGATTTCATTCTTTTTTATGGCTGAGTATTATTCCATTTGTGTGTGCGCGTGCGTGTATGTGTGTGTGTGTATGTATATATATGTACATATATATATATGTATATATAAAACATCTTTATCTGTTTCTCTACCAATGGACACTTAGGTTGCTACCATAATTTGCCTATTGTAAATAATGCTGCAATAAACATAGAGGTGCTTGTATGCCTTTGAGTTAGTGTTTTTGTATGCTTTGGGTAAATACCTAGGTAGTGCGATCACTGGGTCATGGGGTTGTTCTAGTTGTAATTCTTTAAGGAACCTCCATACTGTTTTCCACAGTGGTTGCACCAGTTTGTATTCTGATCAACAGTGCAGGAGGGTTCTTTTTTCTCCACATCCTCACCAACATTTGTTGTTTCATGTGTTTTTGATTTTAGCCAGTCTGACCAAGGTGTGAGGCCATATATTATTATTGTTTTGATTTGCATTTTCCTTGATGATGAATGCAATTGAATATCTTTTCATGTGTCTGTTGGCCATTTGTATGTCTACTCTGGTGAAATGTCCATTCATATCTTCTCCCAATTTTTATTTTTTGTTAAAAAATTTTTTAATGTTTATTTTTGAGAGAGAGAGTGCAAGCAGGGAAGGGGCAGAGAACGAGATTGACACAGAATCCTAAGCAGGTCCCAGGCTCTGAGCTGTCAGTACAGAGCCCAACACGGAGCCCAAACTCATGAACTGTGAGATCATGTCCTGAGCCGAAATCAGACGTTTAACCAACTGAGCCACCCAGGCACCTCTTCTACTCATTTTTAAATTGGAGTTTTTGTTTTTTGTATTGGTATTGAATTGTATCAGTTCTTTATATATTTTGATTATTAATTCTTCATCGGATATGTCATTTGCAGATATCTTCTCCCATTCAGTAGTTTGTTTCCTTCACTGTGTAGAAGCTTTTTATTTTGATGTAGTCCCAATAGTTTATTTTTGCTTTTGTTTCACTTGTCTCCAGAAACATATCTAGAAAGATGTTGCTATGACAATATCAGAGAAATCGCTGCTGTGTTCTCCTCTAGGATGTTTATGGTTTCAGGTCTCACATATAGGTTATTCTCTTCTCTTGCTCTACATGTCTATTTTAGTTCCAGTGCCATCCTGTTTTTATTATTACAGCTTTGTACTATAACTCGAAGTCTGGAAAGTGATACTTCCAGTTTTGTTTTTGTTTTCCAAGATTGCTTTGTCTATTTGGGGTCTTTTGCAGTTCCACACAAATTTTAGGATTGTTTGTTCTAGTTCTGTGAAAAATGCTCTTGGTATTTTGATAGGGATTGCATTAAGTGTGTAGAGTATGGACATTGTTCTTAAGATTTTTTTGTTAAGTAGTCTGCCACCTAACATGGGACTCGAACTCACAACTCTGAGATCAAGAGTCACATGCTTCACTGACAGAGCCAGCCAGGCACCCCTGGACAGTATGGACATTTTAACAATATTTTCTAGTTCATAAGCATGGAATGTCTTTCCATTTCCTTGTGTCATTTTCAATTTCTTTCATTAGTGTTTAACAGTTTTCAGAGTACAGGTCTTTCACCTGTTTGGTTAGGTTTATTCCTAGGGATTTTGTTACTTTTGGTGTAATTATAAATGGCATTATTTTCTGAATTTCTGTTTCTGGTGCATCATTATTAGTGTATAGAAGTGCAACAGGTTTCTGTACATTGATTTTGTATCCTGCCACTTTACTGAATTCATTTATCTCTTCTAGCAGTTTTTTAGTGGAATCTTTGGGGTTTTCTGTATATAGCATTATGTCATCTGCAATAGTGGAAGTTTTACTTCTTCTTTACCAATTTGGATGCTTTGTACAATCCTTTCTAGTGTCTGATTGCTGTGTCTAGGACTTCTAGTACTATGTTGAATAGAAGTGGTGAGAGTGGACATCCTTGTCTTGTTCCTGACATTGGAGGAAAAGCTCACAGTTTTTCACTCTTGAGTGTGATGTTAACTATGGGTTTTACATATATGGACTTTATCATGTTGAGATATGTTCCCTCTAAACCTGCTTTGTTGAGGGTTTTATTGTGAATGGATGTGGTACTTGTCAAATGCATTTTCTGCCTCTGTTGAAATGATCATATGGTTCTTATTCTTTCTCTTACTGATGTGATGTATCGCATTGATTGATTTGTGAGTAATGAACCACCCTTGCATTCCAGGAATTAATCTCTCTTGGTCATGGTGAGTGATTTTTTAAAATGTACTGTTGGTTTCCATTTGCCAATATTTTATTGAGGATTTTTGCATTTATATTCAACAGAGATATTGGCCTACACTTCTCTTTTTTTTGTGCAGTGTCTTTATCTGATTTTGGAATCAGTAATGCTGGCCTCATGGAATTAATTTGGAAGGTTTCCTTCCTCTTCTGTTTTTTGAAAAAAGTTTGAGAAGAATAGCTATTAACTCTTCTTTAAATGTTTGGTAGAATTCACCTGTATAGCCATCTGGTCCTGAATTTTTTGTTTTTGGGGGAGGTTTTTATTATTCTTATTCTTATTCTTATTAATTTTTGAGAAAGAACAAGTGCAAGTGAGCGAGGAACAGAGAGAGGTGGGGGGATGGGGAGAGAATCCTACAAGAGGCAGACGTGTGTGTGTGTGTGTGTGTGTGTGTGTGTGTGTGAGAGAGAGAGAGAGAGAGAGAGAGAGAGAGAGAGAGAGAGAGAGAGAGAAAGAGAGAGAGAATATGAATGTGGAGCTGGAAGCAGGGCTCGAGCTCACCTGATGCAGGGCTCAACATCACGAACCATGAGATCATGACATGAGCCGAAGCTGGATGTTTAACTGATTGAGTCACCCAGGCACCGTTTTCTGTGAATTTTTGATTACTGATTCAATTTCATTGGTGGTAATTGGCCTGTTCAAATTTTACATTTTTTCCTGATTCTGTTTGGGAGGTTTTATGTTTCTAGGAATTTATCCATTTCTTCTGTGTTGCCCATTTGTTGGCATATAGTTTTGCATAATATTCTCTTCTCAGTTGTTTGCATTTCTGTGGTGTTGGTGGTTGTTTCTCATTTTTCTGGTGTTATTTGAGTGCTTTCTCTCTGTCCCTGTCTTTGTCTCTTTTTTTATGAGTCTGGTTAGATTTATATTTATCAATATGGTGATCTTTTAAAGAACCAGCTCCTGGTTTCATTGATCTTTTCTACTGTTTTTGAGTTTCTTGCTCTAATCTTTATTGTTTTCTTCCTTTTGCTGGGTTTGTGTTTTGTTTGTTCTTTTTCTAGCTGCTAGTAAGCCATCTAAGACTGGAGTTTGTGAAATTTTTTAACCTCTTTATCTCTCTGGCAGTGCTTTTTGCCTTAAAGTTTATTATGTCTCATATTAATATGCTATACTAGCTATATTTTGGTTAAAATCTGCATGATATATGTATTTTACCATTCTTTAAACCTTTCTCTCTGCCTTATTTCTTTTGATATCTTTCTTTCAAAGAGAATATCATTGAATTTTTAATTTCACCTAGTCTGACAATCTTACCTTTTAACTGAAGCATTTCATTCCCATTATCATTTAATATTATTTCTTGTGTATTTAGTTTAAATCTATTATTCTACTTTATGATTTATATTTGTCTAATTTCTTTTTCTCTCCTTTATTGAATTCTTTTGGACTCATTAAGGTTTTTTGAATAATCATTTTATATTTTTCCTTTTACTTAGAAGTTATGGTATATTTTTAGTCTTTTTTTTTTTTTTTTTTTACATTTACTTATTTATTTTGAGAGTGCACATCAAGAGCAGGGAAGGGGCAGAGACAGAAGGAGAAGCAGAATCTTAAGCAGGCTCCGACTGAGCCACCCAGGTGCCGCTTTTTTCTATTCTTTTTTTAAATGTTTGTTTATTTTTGAGACAGGAAGAGAGACAAAGCATGTGTGGGGTGGGGAGGCACAGAACCTGAAGCAGGCTCTAGGCTCTGAGCTGTCAGCACAGACAGATATACCGGGAAACATTATTAGTTATTATGACTTGAAAGGAATTCTTTTTAAATTAAATTAAATTATTATTTTTCTACTTAGAGAGAGAAGGTGTGAGTTGGGGAAAGGGACAAAGGGAGAGAGACAGAATCTCAAGCAGGCCCCATGATTAACGAGGAGCCTGATGCAGGGCCCAATCCCACAACCCTAGAATCATGACCTGAACCAAAATCAAGATTCAGATGCTTAACCAACTGAGCCATGTTGGTGCACTCCTATGGCTTAAAAATAATTCTTAATATCTGGTAAGACAGACCCTCCAGGTAGCAGGCCTGAGTTTTCCTAGCCTCAATGCTGGTCCTAGGGAGCTCTCCACAGTCCTGTAGGTGAGGGTTGAGAGAGGGTGCAGGTCAAGAATGAAAGCTACCTACGTTTTCACTTTGCTTCTGTGGTCAGGTCTGTTGGGTTCAGTTCAGATGTATTGTTTCTTCTTGATTGCTGGAGATGCCACAGGCTCTAGCTATATGGATCAGAGAGCATCCTGGTTGTGGCACTGCCTAGACTGAGTCATCAGCTGTGATCCGTTGACCTCCATTGAGCCTAATAGCTGTCTCAAGGGTTGAAACATTTGACATACTCACGTATTTATTGAATATATTTATTGAGTATATTTACTGAATGCCTACTATATGCTGGCATTGTGAATATTGTAACAATTCCAACAGTCTCTGTTCTCATGACGTTTATATTCTAGTTTATTAAAAGGAAATTAGATTTTTGTTGTTGTTGTTGAGTACAGTGCTTTACTTAAAAAATACTAAGGGCCTTCCACATGCTTTTCAATGAAGTTTGGTTCTTTATTGGTCTTTGTTCTCTGCATTTCAAATACTTGTGAAGACATGTTAACTTGAAAAGTGCTTGATTGCTGGTGATGCAGTCTTCAACAGACTTCCATGTTTTAGTGTGTGCAGCATTCTCCGGATAAAAATTTATGGATATCTGTGTAATGAGGCCAGCTTTATGGCAGACAACAACACCTGCAGGAGTGGAAAAGGCCACCACCAAAACCTGAACACACCAGCAACTGAACGTACCTGCCCCCCCCCCCGCATCCCTCCTGAAAATACCTTACCCCTGAGAACGCACATCTTTCTCAGTCTGTAAAGTGAGATGGTTGGGGGGGAAAAAGCAAACTTTGCAAATAGTCTTATTAATACTAACCTTTTATGAAAATTAGTCACACAGAGAAGTAACTGAAAACTGCGCTTTTGGATGCATGCTGACTGGTAGGGGTTCTTTGAATTCAGGTTTAAAATATTTTCCTTCATAGAAAACCAAAAAGGTATCACACCAAGCTGAATGACTCCATTGTTCACCTTCAATGCTGGTGGGTGACTTACAAAGTTGGCTTATTTTAACAACTGGAAGGCAGAACTATACATTTCTATACAAGATTGGTGTAATTAATATTTATCATGGAAACTATGATTTTGGATTCTTCATTACATGTCATAGAAATTACAGTATTCATATTAAAAATTATCAGTAACCATCTTTTCTAAAACAGTTCTTTGACAAATATGTCTCTGAGATTCTAAAAGACACAGGCAAAAAAATGAGACCTGTTTTAACCCAGTAAAGGCATAAGTGATGTGTGTTCTTGCCAGATGATACTTAACCAGAACATTTACCAAAATGAGGCTGCACTCAGTGCCCTCTGCCAGCTCCTTTGCAGTGTTCTGTGTCCTATATTAAGATTGGCCTGTTGTAACTCTCAGGATTGAAATATTATTGCTCTTTATTTCTATATCTTTATGTGGATCTGGGTTCTCAGAGTTCTGTGACCCAAAAAAGAAAAAAGAAATATCCTGGATTAGGGGGACCTGGCTGGCTCACTCAGTAGAGCATGTGACTCTTGATCTCACGGTTGTAAATTTGAACCCACGTTGGGTATAGAGATTACTTAAAAGTAAAATCTGGAAAAGAAAATAAGCAAAGGGAAAAGAAAAGGGAAGAGAAGAGAAGGGAAAAAACAAGAGAAGAGAAGAGATGAGAAGAGAAGAAAAGAAACAGCCTGGATTCTAAACCTGGTCTTTGCTTTTGGCTTCCTGTAAATCACCTGTGGTCAAATTTGCTAAAATCTGTAGCCTGATAAAACAAAGGAGAAAGTTTTCCTGGGTGGCTCAGTTGGTTAAGCATCTGACTTCAGCTCAGATCATGATCTCAGCTCAGGTCATGATTTCAGTTCGGGTTATGATACCATGGTTCATGAGTTCAAGCCCTGTATCAGGCTCCCTGCTTTCAGCACAGAGCCTGCTTCAGATTCTCTGCCCCCCACCCCCAAACATAAATAAATACTTAAGAATAAATAAATAAATAAATAAATAAATAAATAAATAAATGTTATAGGAGGATGAGTATTAACAAAAACATTTTTACACTTGATCTTAGCCAAAAGGCCTAGAACTGATAAAAAAAAAAACATTTTTAATAGTAGACAAAAAAATGTATATATTGAGTAGATTCAAATTGGCATGAATTATAATTGTTATCCTGGTTGCTTCCAGCAGCTGATGGTGGACTGTTCAGCTCTTTCCACCAAAGTGCCCAGAAAAGCCAGTGAATGTGAATGAGAGTTACCTCTGCCTCAGTGTTTTATCACAGCAGATTATATAATTTGCCATCATGTTTCTGTTGTAGTTTTTCCATCGGAATGGACAAGCACACCGTGTTTTATTTATTCCACAGCTATCTATTTATTAGTATATAGTATGTTCAAGACTCTGTGTTAGATTCTGTGAATATGATGGTAAATAACTAAAATACATCAGAGTGTTCTGAAGTAAGCACTTTATCACCATTTTACATAACAAACACTTCTCTCATATTTTCTTATGAAAATTAAATAGGAATGTCTGTGTAACCTGGGACATAGTAAGACCCCAAAACATGAGTACATTGAAAATACTTCAAGGACGACATGAACTATACACAATGTATGAATCTTGATTAGCTCTCAATTAAATAGCAAACAAACAGCTCTACAGGATGACATTCTTGGGTCAATTATGAACACTTGGATTCCGACTGCATATGAAATATTAGCACTATTGTTCACTTTCTTCAGGGTGGCAACAGCAATAGGATTATGAAGGACTACGTCCTTGATCATAAATGACACTTGAAGAAGTATTTGGTGTGAAGCATCATGATGCCTGCAGCTTAGTTTCAGTGTTTCAGAAATAAATATAGTCATATAAAGAAGAATGTTAACAATGGTTACATGTTGGTGGTAGGTTATGGATGTCCATAATACTGTTCTTTCAACTTTTCTGGAGGTTTGAAAACTTCTAGCATAAAAGTTGGGAAAAACATTTAGTTCCTTTTTCTCTCCCCTGTTAAGAATAATTTATGATTATGCAATTCCCCCAAAGGGAGTCTACCCCCCAAAATATAGTTAGAAATTAGAGACCATACACATTTAAGACTGTTTCAGGAAGGATTTTGTTGATGTTGTATTTTTTAAATTTAAGTTACCTCAGTCAAGGATAAATGCAGATCTGAGGCAACACCCTTCCTGAACATTGTCACAGTTTGTTATTTGCCTGAACTGTTTTACCTCGTACATTCACCTCTGCCAGAGGACTTGTGTCTTCAAAGTCACTAGCAAGGTACTTTCACTTAGTCCACACAAACTTTTACATTATAGCACACTAGGGGTTGGGGTAATGTGGAGCCAAGATTATCAGAAGGTACAGTTTCACGTGGTGAGTTTACGGTTTTATAGGAGGGTTAAACACAATGAAGCTGAAGAACACACTCAGAACAATTTAGAAAGTACACATTAAAATAGTACAGTTCCAAAGGGGCTTATAAAAAGGAAACTGTAGGTAACATCAGCTTAAAAACAAAGCTGTCATAATAATCTAGATGTTAACAGCAACTGGACGTCCATTGACTTCAGACCTTCCCACAGATTAAAATTTTCTACAAGTCCCAAGTAAATTCAGGGCACCACCACGGGGGTTTTCTGATGCTACCCTCATTTCCAACTCAGGCATTCTTTTCCCTGAAGTTGAAGGCAGGGAGTGACATTATATATGTAATCACAGAGAAATTGTTTTTGGAGCCATGGTTTTCATCAAGTCCCCCAAACCCCAAAGCGTAAAGAATGTGTGTAGCATGCCAAATATAAATTGTTTACTTAAGTATAACACAATATTAAGTCCTTTGAGCCAGACTTAAGAGAGTGTCACTGATATTCTCTAAAAATGCCTGAAAAAATGATTGATCCCCTAAAAAAGTGATGGTAGGAAAAAATGAGCTCAATTTGTAACAGGCACTAAAAACTTCTGCAGAGTCTATGACAGAGTCATTAAAAATGTTTGTGCCGTCTGACCGAGACTATTAAAATTACATATTTGTTCAGGCAACTTCTGCTAATACAAAATTTATCAATCTGATATTTTGCTGAAGACGGAAGATTCATTTTTAACTAAGGGAACATGTAGAAAAGTGCTTCTTTTTACCTCTAGGTGGTGCTGTGTATTGTATTATATAAGCACAAGCCTGCCTAGTTTTGAGGATGGAAGGCTTGCTAAAGATTATGCATCTTATTTTACAGATGAACAAACTGAGACTCATTGAAATTTTGTCCTTTTTCAGGTAAAAATTTTGCTTAAAGGAAACTCCCAAGACTGTAGCCTCTTTTTGTAAAATGTTTAATATATGATTTAGTTGAGAAAAACTTAGTCCTTCCATAATTAATTCAAACAGTATTATACTGTTGTGATAGGTTTAAGAGTTTATTTTACTGATTCATAAAGTCTTCTTTAGAAAGATCTAAAAGAAAATTTGCCTAACTTATATGAAAATAGATTGAAAAAAAGATGATAGACTATCATTACGCATATATTTAAATTACTTTACCAAAGAAGAACTCCCATTGGTGAAAGGACGTGTTTAAAGAGCTAATTCATTTAAAAAGAAACACAAGTTGTTAGTATTTATGTGAGACTATATTAAAACTCACTGGCGTGCCTGGGTCACTCAGTCCTTTAAGTGTCCGACTCTTCATTTGGGGTCAGGTCATGATCTCAGGGTCATGGGTCAGCCTGGGGCTGTATGCTGGGCCTGGAGCCTGCTCACGATTCCCTCTCCCTCTCTTTGCCCCTCCCTGCTCGCTCTCTGTCTCTCTCAAAACAACAACAAAAAAACAACCCACAACTCACATCAAAACCAAACTAAAACAGCAGTGTGGCACTCCTTATTTCTTCCAGATCAGCAAAAAGTCTATGATTCTCCTCAGATACTGAGGCCGTGGTAAAGGCAGTGGTAAAATAGACATCTCACCCTCTTGTCAGTGGGAGTGTAAATTGGTACAACTGTTCTGAAAGTTAATTTGACACATGTTACCAAGAACCTTAAATTGTTCAAACTCTGACACATAGTAGTTCAGCCTCCAGGCTCCTGCCTATAGAGTTAATGAAAAATGTGGACACTGAGTTATATACAAAGATATTGATCACAGCATTATTAATGGTATAGGTAAATAAGAAAATCATTATACAAATTAGGGTATGGTTCTGATATCAGGTAGCCATTTACAGACTCCTTGCAAATAATTTTAAGTAACACAAGAATATGTTCATGATATTTTACTGAATTAAATAGGTTAAAATCTATAAATCTGATATTTCCTCAGTTATATAAAAACATTAACCATACTTGGAGAAAAAGAATGAAAAACATTAACAGAGGTTATCTGGATATAAGAAAAACAAGTATTTTTCTTTTGTTTTGTCCCTACTTTTCAAGTTTTCTACAAATTATACTTTTTTAAAAAGCATACTAAGTACATTTATAGACAGATTTTTTTTAAAGAAATAAGTAGCATTCATTCATTCATTGAAAGTAAGCTCTATGCCCAGCATGGGGCTTGAAATCACAACCCCAAGATCAAGAGTCACATACTCCCCTGACTGAGCCAGCCAAGCCCCCAGTTAAGTAGCATTTTAAATGATTTTGAAGCTTGTTGCTCTGTAGATCATCTGAGGCCGGAAGATTCTCGGTCTTCCTGGTTTGCTCCCTTGTACTGGTAGAATGAGGAAACCCTTCAGTGTTATTTCCCAGAGGCAGAATAATTATGGCTGACTCACTTTCCCTGTTAACTCTTTGAGTAAGAAAATGTCTGGGGCACCTTGGGTGGCTCAGTCGGCTGAGCGTCTGACTCTTGGTTTCTGTTCAGGTTGTGATCCCAGGGTCTGCGCTGAATGTGGAGTCTACTTAAGATTTTCTCTGTCCCACTGCCCCTTTCCCCCACTTACACATGCTCTCTCTCTCTCTCTCTCTCTCTCTCTCTCTCTCTCTCTCTCTCTTTCTCTCTCTAAAAAAATGAAATAAATTGAGAAAGTTTCTAAACCCCAAAGTCTAAAGTTTATTTCATTTAAATTATTTTTTTAATGTTTGTTTATTTTCGAGAGAGCAAGCGAGCATGAGTGGGGCCGGAGCAGAGAGAGAGGAGGACACAGAATCTGAAGCAGGCTTCAGGCTCTGAGCTGTCAGCACAGAGCTCAATGTGGGGCTTGAACTCACAAACCACGAGATCATAACCTAAGCCGAAGTTGGACACTTAACGGACTAAGCCACGTGGATACCCCCTCAAGGTCATTTTAGACAGGACTGAATAATAATCATATTTAAACACACCTCCCTGAGTATATGTTGTCCACTTTTCTTCTTCAAGATTTTACTTCTCTCTTCTTTGTTTTAGTCTATGGTTTTTGTTGACTCAATTTTAAAATCTATTTTTGTGCATTATAATTTATAATCTTTTCTAACTTATAGAAGTTCATACATCCAGATGTCTTGCTGGCTGTGCCTTAGTTTATTGTTGAATTGCTTACTGAAAGGTGCTCAGTTTAATTGAAGAAGCCACTTGCTAGCTCCTAATCCCCAAGTTAAAACCATTCATTCTTGTCCTAGGAAAAAAATGTTGGCTCATCTGAAACTTCTCTGTAGTTAAAATTATCTTATAATGATGCAATTCATAAAAAAATATTCAGTGTTATGGAGTGAAAAGAGTCTAGAATTAAACTGCAAGAGACCTTGACTTTTGTCCTGGGGATTGGTTAGCAGGACAGTGAGGAATGAATGCTTTAGCATTTCCATCTGGCACTAATTACATGTGTAATCTTTGGCAAATTATTTATCTTCAATTTCTTTGCCTATAAAATTAAAGTGGTGTTCCAATGACCTGAGAGAGGAGCAGAAGATTTGGAATTGTGCTTACATTGGAAAATCTGGAGCACATGGCTCCCATCCACTTAAGATACCTTCTGATTTTGAAATGCTTTTCTGCTCCCAGTGTTCCTTCATAACAGCATCTACAGCAAGGAACCTCCTGAACCCTTGTCTCTCAAATTTGATCCCAGATCCCATAATTTAGAGACACTGTTGGCTTCCATTTTCTTAATCAGATAAGGCAGTGCTTAAGTGTTGGAATCAGGGGCCTAGAAGCTGCTACTGAACTCCTAAAATAATGCCTCGTGTCAGCCGCAGCCATGGAGACATCTGGAAGAGGACAGCAGCCGTATGTGCAGATGCTCCTTTGTTTTGCACGGGAAATGCTAGCAGAAACTCTAATGTGTACCGATTCTCTAATCCTCCCCGTCCAGGGCTGCCTTCACATGGGTGGAGTACATAGCTGGCGACTTACCATAAGGCATGGTTTGAGGCGATACCAGACAAGGTGCTTCATCCAGAAGTACCTATTCCATTGCCAGTTAGTCCCATGTTATTGAGCTTAACTTTGGACCTTGAAAACTACCACCGATGCTTTAAAAACACGCCTTTCAAAAGTAAAGAGAAATCTAACATTAGGAGAACAAGGAACACTCAGAGTGTATAGTAAGTCAAGTTCAAACTAAAACTTTGGCGCAGCTAACAGTGAAACTGTAAGAAAGATATTTCTGTACATTTCCTGTGACAAGAGGCCAGGGCATCCACGGCTAACACCATGAATGATACGTTAGCATCTTCACATTTCACGTTCTCTTTATTCATTCTTAGGTTAGCAAGTGTACCACCCTTCAGTGTCAGGTCTCAAAGGTGTCTCTTAATTTGCCTATTTGTGTTTGAGTTGCTGTTGAAAAATAGATTTCAGGTCAAGATTTACTTTGTGCATATTTTTAAAATTGTTTTTTTTGATCTAATCATGTTATATTTTTTTGGCTATCACTATGTTTATAGGGAATGTTCTATTTCTTTCTGGGTACCTTGGTAAACAACTACATTTAAAGGCAACAATAATGAAATAATTCAACTTTTATTTATTTATTTATTTAATAATTGAATTTTTAAATAAGAGATTATGAAAATGTATTCAGCATAAGGAATATTTCTATGCCCTTGTCATTGTAAACTGTAAAAAATGAACAGTTTCAATTCTCTCAGAGTTCTTAGAGCTATTCATAGTTTGTAAACATAGTTATGATATTAGCTTATAACATAAATCTGTCATCTTAAACTTAGTTTATATTAATTAGTGATGAGGACAAAAGTAAGACTCTGAGAAAAGAGAATTCTGAGAATCCCAGATAGTGTAGCATGATCATGTTTGGCCACGGCTTGCCCAGTGAGATTTACAGTATACTTGACCCATTTTGTTGATATTTTTGTCATTTCTCTTCCTCTGCACATTACAAGTATTCTCTCAAGTTTAGATACTTATCCATGTGTTCAACGAATTATCTGTTGGGCACACACTGTTTTCTGGGCATTATGCTTGTGCCTGAAACTACAAAGATGAATAAAAGTTCTCGGTGTTCGTGGGAGACAAAGACAATAGCAACATAAAGATGCACAAACAGAAATATGTTTGAAGTTTCAAGAGGCCTCATGGGAAGGAGCTCATGGCTCTGCCTGGGAATGTCAAAGAAGACCCTCCAGAGGATGGGGATGATTACTGGAGAAAGAGACACTTGCCACCATGGTTGAGTGAGAGAGAAGGGTGTATGTAGGAAGTGCCAGGCTGAGCTGCAGAGCACCTAGCCAGCCTGAGAGGTTCTAGGAAGCTGGTTGGAGAAGGACCCACCAAGGGTGGACAAGGAAAGACAGGAGTAGGAGAATCTTCCAGGAAGGCAGAGCAGAGGTGTTGGCTTCACTTACCCAGGGAATGGCTAGTGTTCAGAAAGGTCGGGAGACAGGATTTGTGAGAGAGGTGATGAGGGAGGGGTGAGGAGAAATCAACTTGGGAATGATAGCAATAGCTAATACTGAGTTCTTGCCATGTGCAGTGCACCATACTGAACACTTAGCATGTATTAGCTCATTTAATCCTCATATAATTCCATGACATACTCACCATTATCTCCATTTTATAGAGACCGACATTGTGGTAGCATTAAAATATGTCCACAGATTCTTTGATACACTTTCCTTTAAGATGTAGACCCTAGTTCCTCTTGATTGTGGGCTAGTTAATGGCTTCCTTCTACCTAATGAAATATGGCAGAAGTCATGATTTGTGACTTTTTTTTAAGTTTCTTTATTTGTTTTGAGAGAGAGAGAACACAAGCAGGGAAGGGGCAGAGAACACTGTCAGCACAGAGCCTGATGCAGGGCTTGAACTCATGAATTGTGAAATCATGACCCCAGCCAAAATCAAGAGTCAGTCACTTAACCGACTGACCCACCCATATGCCCCTGATGATGTGTCACTTCTGACACTGTCATAAAAGGCATTATGGCCTCCTTGCCCTCCATCATTCACCCTCAAGGAAGCCAGCTACCATATGTTGAGGACATGTAAGCAACCTATGGAGAGGCCTGCACGGCAAGAAAATGAGCCCTCCTGCCAGTGACCATTATGAAACTGCGGCCACCGCCACCTGCTATGTGTGGGAGCCATTCAGAAAGATCTTCTAGTCCCAGCCAAGCTTTCAAATGATTGTGGCTCAGCCTTGAGAAATCCGGAGCCCAAACTACCTAGCTAAGCCCCCTCCCAAATTCCTGACCCCCATACAACTTCTGGCACAATAAGTGTGTGTTGTTTTAAACTACTAAGTTTTGAGGTGATTGTTAGGCAGCACTGGATAACTAATACAGGTAAGGAGGCAGTAACATACTGAATAACTTTTCCAAGTTCACGTAACTCATAAATTACAAATTTGAAATTTGCACCTAGACATTCAAACTCCAGAGTCTATGCATCTAACCTATACTATTTGACCTGAGAAATAGGTGGGGCCTGTCTTTAGAGATCCAGTGCTTATATTACACTTACATACACATGCCCATATACTCACACACACATACACATGCACACACTTTTCGTGTCTTTCCTTTCCTCTCCTTTCCTTCCTCTTTCCTTTCCTTTTTTTTTTTCCCCCCTGGACTTTATCTTGGCAGTAATAGAGAACCACTGAGAGCAACTGCATTTTAGAAAGTCCTTTTGGTGTGGAGGCCTGATTGTAAGAAGCCACAACTGGAATTAGAGGAACAGTGTCAGGTAATCAAAGTAATCCAGACAGGGAATGGTGAGATCTTGGACTAAGGCATGAGACAGAAAGGATTAGACAGGCTCAACAAGTGTTTACGGGGTAGACCTCAGCACCTCAGTGATCCTTCAGTGTCTGACTAGGTGTCCATGCTGGCCTGTGAGAGGGCAGGAGGGGCAGTGCAGGGACTTTCAGAACTGAGTCCGTCATGGTGCTGCAGCAGACGACTTAGGTAGAGGACACTGGCAGCTGGAGGGGAAGTGGGAGAGGATCATAGTGAGTTCTGCCCTGGACATGGTGCATTTAAGATGTCTTTGAAACACATTTAAGAAACACTCAGTGGCATCTGTGCTGGATGGGAATGCAGAGGAGTGGTCTGAGCTGAGTTGGAGATTTGGAGGTCACCAGCCACCCTTTTGGAGGACGTAGCAGCAACAGCATGGTTGACTGCACCCTGGGAGAGTGTGTGCAATGAAGGGAAGAGAGCCCTCTCCAAGGAGAGAAAAGCCAGGGAAGGGAGAACCAGGCATCAGGGAACACATTTAGGGTGTCAAATACAGCCTTGTTTTCTGACACATGCCACTTGCTGACTCCACAAAAACCTGGCCGCTGTGACTTCTAGGCCTGCCACGTGTAATAGAGCGCCTGTGGAGAAGCTTCTGCACTGCGCTCCGAGGCGTCTCCAGAAGCTCCCTGTGAACTTCCTGTGTGCACCTGGTCTTAGTTCATCTACTTACTGAAGTCATTTAGGCTCAAGATTTATGTAAAGTTTAGCATCCAGGAGGCATGTAATAAATGAGTTTTGGAAGAGTAAATGCTTATTAATAATACATGCAAGGCAGTGGGTAGGGCAAGGAGTGACTCTATTTGCACAAGTAATGTAAGAAGACCTCTTGAAGCGACTCGTATTAAGTAGCTACAGATTTTAATGAGGGTTTGATGTTTCCCATAGAGACACAAAATTATACTTCTCTTTGTTTCTCTCTCATTAGTGTTAACAATATAAAAAGGAGTCCAAGGCCTGGGATTCCAAAATTTTTCCTGATATTTTTAAGATTGAGTTTACAGATGCAGTTTGGAAAGTTAACATAGACTAAGCTGAGGGGGCAGGTGGCTCAGTTGGTTGAGCATCTCTTGATTTTGGCCCAGGTCATGATATCACAGTTTGTGAGTCTGAGCTCCACGTTGGGCTCTGTGCTGTCTGTTTGGAGCCTGCCTGGGATTCTCTCTCTCCTTCTCTCCTCTTCCAATCTCTCTACCCCTCCCCTCCTCAAAATAAATAAATATCAATTTTAAAAAATTAGGAGCATCTGGGTGTCTCAGTTGGTTAAGCGTCCCACGTTGGCTTAAGTCATGATCTCACAGTTCCTGAGTTTGAGCTCCACATCAGGTTCTTGCTGTCAGCATAGAGCCTGCTTTTGATCCTCTGTCTGTCTGTCTGTCTGTCTCTCTCTCTCTGCCCCTTGCTGAGATTCTAAAAAGGGCTTCTTTAATAACATAAGCTTCATTCACTGCCAGCCGTTCTAATGGTCACTTCCTGTTCATCTGGGAGTCATTATTTTAAAAGTTGTATTTAAATGAAATAATGTCAGTGCTTAAACTTTTTTTTTTTTTTAGTAATTAGATATAGTGATTAGCTTCTTTTTAAAAACAATGCTTGGATTTTCAATTAAGAAAACACAAAGTCATAAAATAATGGGTCCATAATATAGTTTCAAAAGTCCAAAACTTTTACAGACTAAAAAATACTAAATTTAAAAAATTGAGTTCTGTGGCTTTCATATTAAAGGTAAGCAAAAGTTTCCTACATATTTAAATAATTAAGAAAGAAAACTTCAAACCAAGGTTTCAATGCTGTAGCTCTTTAGAGTATGAAAGTTTGCTCTAAATCTGCCGGATATTGTAACCGAGGACACTCATTTAGTAGGGCATTAAGCCCTACAACAGAATGCTACTTACTAAGGGCTTGTTTTGTTTGTTTTAAAACTCCCCAAAAGTAAAAGGGCTAGGAAAAGAAAAGAGTTAATTGAGTTCATCTGGAAGAAACTCCCATCTCATCCCCCACCATAAACCCTCTCAGCCTTAAATCCTGCCCTACTTCTTGGTGTCTGAGCCCAACCTCTCCCCAGGTCCTTCTCACCTGCCATGAATCTTATACTCTGTAGTTGGGCTGTGAGGCTTTCATTCTGTCATTTTAAATTATTCTGTAGTTATTTCATGGGTACTCATGGGTTGGTTTCTACAATTTATTTTTCTTGAAGACAACATTCTAGGCTTTATCTCCATTTTCCCATAGTAGCTTAAACAATAATGATCACTGAACTTCCTGTTTTGAGTACTGTGACAGTTCATTTATGTGCCAGTTGGGCTAGGCTGTAACACCCAGTTGTTTGGTCAAATAGCAGTCTAGATGTTTCTGTAAAGGTATTTTTTAGATGTGATTGACATTTAAATCACAAGTAGACATTGAGTAAAGCAGATTATGTGAGTGGGCCTCATCCAATTAGTTGAAGGCTGTAAGAGCAAAGACTGAAGTTCTCAAGATTGCCACATAGAAACCATGCCTGACTTTGCACCCTGCTGCTCTGTGGATGAGACCAATATCAACTCTCCCCTGAATCTCTAACCTACCCGCCGGCCGCCCTTCAGATTTTGGATTTGTCAGCCCCCAGTATCACATGAGTCAATTTCTTAAAATTTCATTCTCTCCTACTGGTTCTGTTTTTCTCAAACAGAAAGTGATTAATACAAGTATGAAAAATCTACATTAAAGGATAGATGTGATTGTAAGATTTCAGTAGGCAGTATCATTTTTATAGTAATCCTTTGAAGAAAGTGTCAGCTAGCGATCAGTTTGTCTGATAGTGATAACGCCTTAAAGGAGCCTTAAAGAACTTAACCAGTCAGCCATTGTCTCTGTATTAAACTCCTGCCTCATTGAATTTTTTTTTTTTTTAAGAGAGAGAACATGAGAGTTGGAGAGAAAGGCAGAGGGAGAGAGGGAGTATCTTAAGAAGGCTCCACACTTAGCATGGAGCCTGACACAGGGTTCAGTCCCACAACCCTGGGATCATGACCTGAGCCAAAATCAAAAGTTGGACTCTCTTGCCATCCAGGTACCTAATGCCTCTTTGATTTTTAAAAATCGTTTTATTTGGAAATAATTTCAAATTTGCAGTTTCAAGAGTAAGAATAATACTTAGAAAACCCAAATACCCTCTACTTGGCTTCATCTACTTTATTCATTTAACTTTATCACTGTGTACACATTGTCTCTCTCCCTACACACACACACACACACACACTCACACACAATTTTTTTCTGAATCATTTGAGAGTTAGCTGTGTATACCATAACTCTTTACTTCTAAATGCTTCAGTGTGTATTTCCTAAGAATAGGGATATTCTCTTACTAATATAATACAATTATCAATGAAAGTAAATTTAATACTGATACAATACTTATAATTTTCCATAATCTGTATTCTAATTGTGTTCTTAGCTCTAATATTGTCTTTTAAAGCATTTTTTTCATTTTTTAAAGTTTATTTATTCATTTCAAGAGAGAGAGAGAGAGAACAAGCAGGGGAGGGGCAGAGAAAAAAGAAGAGAGAGAATTCCAAGCAAGCTCAGCACAGCCAGCACAGAGCCTGACACGAGCTAGAACCCACAAAACACAAGATGACCCCAGCCAAAAACCAAGAGCCAGACATTAAACCAACTGAGCCACCCAGGTGCCCCAAGCATTTTTTCTTTAGTAGAGGATTAAGTTATCATGTGTCTCTATTCTGGAACATTTCCATAGCCTTTCTTTGTCTTGTATGACAGAAGTGCCATCAAATTTCCATCAGTTTGATGCAAAATTGTTCAGCTAATGCTGGATTTAACAGAACTCAAAGTCAGAGATAAATCAATATATTATGTAATTTTCTTTCTAGGACTTCATTAGGATCACACAAAATGCTGGCTAGAAAGCACATACCATAATAATGCCTGACTAATCAGCTTGATGGTCCTCTCTTCTTTAATACACTTTGCTAATCTAAGTTTTCCTCTTTGCCCTGGGCATAGTCAGTGCAGAAGACAGACCCTGCACCTGAAGTTCTGTGACTAAAGAGCTTTTCTGAATTGAGCTGGGCTTGGGAATTAAAACCAGACATGCTTTTCAGTTAATTAATTCATAACCTAAGAGAAAAGTAAGAGCTTGAGTTTTTTAAAAAGTTAAAGAGAAGACATGGAAGTCACTGAGAACAAGCTTTTCTAAAGTATGTTCTCTTCAGCATTATTTAATGTATTTCCTAAAAAACTAATATAATTAAGCTAGATTTAGCCCATAGTAACCTCTGGCTCTTTCTTTTCTCTTTCTTCCTTTCTTTCTTTCTTTCTTGCACAGAGAGGAACACTTGATTAAATTACTATTAGTTGAAAATACTGTTGGATGGGGAAAAACCCATGAGGTAGATAAAGACAGATATCATTAAAATAGTTCATTGGGAACAAAGGATTGCATGATGTAATGCAGATAATGAAGAAAAGAATTCTTCATTTTGAAATACATTTTTATGCAATGTCATATGGTCTAGTTAAAATCACTGTCATGGTACCTTTTGGTCCAAAAGTGGAAGTCATAGTATATCATGTAACATCTTCACTTTGGCTGACTCACTGTCTTGGCATTGTTTTTACTGCAGATATTTATAGAGATGGTTCATATCATACTTTAGAAAAATGTCTTTGGACAGTAGAGCAGAAAGAACACAGTTAAGGAGACTTCTGAATTATTAGATCTTTTTAAAAACAAAATTTATTTAAAGGAATAATCTATGAGCAATGAATGTAACTTATTTTTTTAACAGGAAAAATATTAAATTAGAGTTTGATAGGATGTAGGGAGGGTTGTATAGTTTAGGTGATTAAAATTAGCTGGTTTACCAGTCAGAAATCCCCAAAAAGTTAGATGGTACTTCTGTGAACATGAAAGCTTTGTTGGTCTACTTAGAAAACTTGATGAATCAAATGATTGTCATTTTAAAAAACTTAATACCATTCTCATTTAGAAACCACCTAATTGTGGGGCCTATAGCCAAGGTCAGGAAGTTTAATAACAAAGTTTATTAAGACAGATGGCTCACTTACCCAAGTCAGTCCACACCCCTTGTTGAGAAACCCAAATGGCTTTGGCTCAAAGAAAGCTCTCCTAATACTAAATATAAAACTTCTCTGATGAAACAAACATTTCCAGACAGTCTCTAAACTATTTTTCATTATTTACCATACAGGAGTTTAGATGTGGTGCAAACGAAAGGCAATGATTTTCTGTTAGTAAGTGCCACTTAGGCCTCCCTGGGACACCCTGATTAAAGACAAAGACAGACGTTTCTCACTGGGTAAAGAGAATAAGTTGTTCCCTTCTGAATGAGTCTGTACCAGCTGAATGCAGAAAGTAGTCGTGCACCAGGGAGAAGTTCTGGCCTTTGGCTTCTTGCTTCTTCCAAGTGATTTTCCACCCCTTAATGTATCTAAATGGAATTTGGAGAAGCCGCTCCCTACTTCCTCTGAAAAAGATAACTCCTCCAGTGAGTCATGCAGACACGCACTCCAATGTCTCGAGCATTTTCTTGTCTAAGCACAGACAGGATTACATTGCATCAGCATCATGTCACCTACCTCCTATACTTCTCAGAGCCGTGACCTCATGCCACAGCCCTGAGGAACCAGGGCACATGTCTAGGGATCCTACAGAGTGGGAGGGAAAAGCGAATTTATCAATGCCCGTTTCAGAACAAGAGCAGCAGGTGTGTGTGTTTTGCAGAGGCTGGGGGTATAGGGTGGGTGAGTAAGTAAATGTGTATTGGATTTGGGGTGGGGTAGACTGGTGGAGCTAGTAAATGGAACTAGGGTTTGGACTGCTTGGAACAGTATTTCAAGCCTTAGGTATTGCTTTTTTTTTTTTAATAGTTTATTGTCAAATTGGATTCCCAGTGCTCTTCCCCACAAGTGCCCTCCTCCATCACCTCCACCTCTCTCCCCCGCTTTCAACCCTCAGTTCATTTTCAGTATTCAATAGTCTCTCAAGTTTTGCATCCCTCTTTCTCCCCAACTCTTTCCCTCTTCCCCTCCCCCTGGTCCTCCATTAGGTTTGTCTTGTTTTCCTGTTAGACCTATGAGTGCAAACATATGGTATCTGTCCTTCTCTGCCTGACTTATTTCGCTTAGCATGACACCCTCGAGGTCCATCCACTTTCCTACAAATGGCCATATTTCATTCTTTCTCATTGCCATGTAGTACTCCATCGTTTATATATACCACATCTTCTTGATCCACTCATCAGGTGATGGACATTTAGGCTCTTTCCATGTTTTGGCTATTGTTGACAGTGCTGCTATGAACATTGGGGTATATGTGCTCCTATGCATCAGCACTCCTGTATCCCTTGGGTAAATCCCTAGAAGGGCTATTGCTGGGTCATAAGGGAGGCCTATGGATAGTTTTTTGAGGAACCTCCACACTGTTTTTCCGAGCGGCTGTACCAGTTTACAGTTTCACAAACAGTGTAGGAGGGTGCCTGTCTCTCCACACCCTCGCCAGCATCTCTAGAGTCTTGATTTGTTCATTTTAGCCACTCTGACTGGCGTGAGGTGGTATCTCAGTGTGGTTTTGATTTGTGTTTCCCTGATGATGAGTGATGTTGAGCATCGTTTCATGTGCCTGTAGGCCATCTGGATGTCCTCTTTGGAGAAGTGTCTGTTATGTCTTCTGCCCATTTCTTCACTGGGTTATTTGTTTTTTGGGTGTGGAGTTTGGTGAGTGCCTTATAGATTTTGGATACTAGCCCTTTATCTGATATGTCATTTGCAACTATCTTTTCCCATTCTGTCAGTTGCCTGTTAGTTTTCTTGGTTGTTTCCTTTGCAGTGCAGACAGAAGCTTTTTATCTTGATGAAGTCCCAAGAGTTCAGTTTTGCTTTCATTTCCCTTGCCTTTGGGGATGTATCGAGTAGGAAATTGCTACAGTTGAGGTCTAGGAGGTTGTTTCCTGCTTTCTCCTCGAGGATTTTGATGGTTTCCTGTCTCACATTCCGGTCCTTCAGCCATTTTGAGTTTATTTTTGTGTATGGTGTAAGAAAGTGGTCTAGTTTCATTCTTCTGCATGTTGCTGTCCAGTTCTCCCAGCACCACCTGCTAAAGAGGCAGTCTTTTTCCATCACATACTCTTTCCTACTTTGTCAAAAATTAATTGGCCATACATTTGTGGGCCAGTTCTGGTTTCTCTATTCTATTCCATTGGTCTATGTGTCTGTTTTTGTGCCAATACCATACTGTCTTGATGATGACAGCTTTGTAGTAGAGGCTAAAGTCTGGGATTGTGATGCCTCCCATTTTGGTATTCTTCTTCAATATTACTTTGGCTATTCGGGGTCTTTTGTGGTTCCATACAAATTTGAGGATAGTTTGTTCTAGCTTTGAGAAGAATGTTGGTGCAATTTTGATGGGGATTGCATTGAATGTGTAGATTGCTTTGGGTAGTAATGACATTTTCACAATGTTTATTGTTCTGATCCATGAACAGGGACTGTTTTTCCATTTCTTGGTGTCTTCTTCAATCTCTTTCATAAGTTTTCTATAGTTTTCATCATATAGGTCTTTTACATCCTTGGTTAAGTTTACTCCTAGGTATTTGATGGTTTTTCGTGCAATCGTGAATAGGATCAGTTTCTTGATTTCTCTTTCGGCTGCTTCATTTTTGGTGTATAAGAATGCAACTGATTTCTGTACATTGATTTTGTACCCTGTAACTTTACTGAATTCATTGATCAGTTCTAAAAGGCTTCTGGTGGAGTCTGCTGGGTTTTCCATGTAAAGTATCATGTCATCTGTGAAAAGTGAAAGTTTGACTTCTTCTTTGCCAATTCTTATGCCTTTTATTTCCTTTTGTTGTCTGATTGCTGATGCTAGGACTTCCAGCACTATGTTAAACAGCAGTGGTGAGAGTGGACACCCCTGCCGTGTTCCTGATCTCAGGGGGAAAGCTCTCAGTTTTTCCCCATTGAGGATGATATTAGCTGTGGGCTTTTCATATACTGCTTTTATAATGTTTAGGTAAGTTCCTTCTATTCCGACTTTCTCAAGGGTTTTTATTAAGAAAGGGTGCTGTATTTTTGTCAGATGTTTTTTCTGCGTCTATCGACAGGATCATATGGTTTTTATCCCTTCTTTTGTTAATGTGATGGATCACATTGATGGATTTGCGAATATTGAACCAGCCCTGTAATCCAGGAATGAATCCCACTTGATCATGGTGGATAATTCTTTTTATATGCTGTTGAATTCGATTTGCTAGTGTCTTGTTGAGTATTTTTGCATCTGTATTCATTAAGGATATTGGTCTGTAGTTCTCTTTTTTGGCTGGGTCCCTGTCTGGTTTGGGTATCAAGGTGATGCTGGCTTCGTAGAATGAGTTTGGAAGTTTTCCTTCTATTTCTATGTTTTGGAATAGTTTGAGAAGAATGGGTATGAGCTCTGCTTTAAATGTCTGGTAGAATTCCCCTGGGAAGCCATCTGGCCCTGGGCTCTTATTCGTTGGGAGATTTTTGATAATGGATTCGATTACTTCACTGGTTATCAGTCTATTCATGCTTTCTATCTCTTCCCGTTTGAATTTTGGCAGTGCATGTGCATTTACGAATTTGCACATTTCTTCTCTGTTGTCCAGTTTGTTGGCCTAGAGTTTTTCATAGTAATATCTGATGATTGCTTGTATTTCTAAGGGATTGGTTGTAATAGATCCTTTTTCATTCATGATTTTGTCTATCTCGGTGCTCTCTCTTTTCTTTCTAACGAGCCTGGCTAGAGGTTTATCGATTTTGTTTATTTTTTCAAAGAACCAACTCTTGGTTTCATTAATCTTCTCGACTGTTCTTTTGGATTCTATATTGTTTATTTCTGCCCTGATCTTTATGATTTCTTTTCTTCTGCTGGGTTAGGGGTGCTCTTGCTGCTTCCCTTCTAGTTCCAGTAGGTGCTCTGTTAAATTTTGAATTTGCGCTTTTTCTAGTTTGTTGAGATGGGCCTCTATTGCAATAAACTTTCTTCTTAGGACTGCCTTTGCTGCGTCCCAAAGATTTTGGATTGTTGTATATTCGTTTTCGTTGGTTTCCATATATTTCTTAATTTCTTCTCTAATTGCCTGATTAATGCAATCATTCTTTAGTAGGGTGGTTTTTAACCTCCACATTTTTGGAGGTTTTCAAGACTTTTTCCCGAGGTTAATTTCAAGTTTCATAGCATTGTGATCTGAAAGTGTGCATGGTATGATCTCTATTCGTTTATACTTATGGAGGGCTGCTTTATGCCCCAATATGTGATCTATCTTGGAGAATGTGCCATGTGCACTCAAAAAGAAGGTGAATTTCCTATCTTCAGGATGCAGAGTTCTAAATATATCTATCAGTTCCATCTGTTCCAATGTGTCGTTCACGTCCACTGCTGCTTTCGTGATTTTCTGTCTGGTTGATCTATCCATTGTTGTCAGTGGAGTATTAAAGTCCCCTGCAATTACCACGTTTTTGTCAATAAGATTGTTTTTTTCTGTGATTAATTGTTTTATATATTTGGGCGCTCCCAAATTTGGCACATAGATATTTATAATTGTTAGCTCTTCCTGATGGAGAGACCCTGTAATTATTATATAATGTCCTTCTTCATCTCTTGTTACTGCCTTTACTTTAAAGTCCTGTTTGTCTGATATAAGTATGGCTACTCCGGCTTTCTTTTGGCCTCCAGTTTCATGATAGATATTTCTCCATCCCTTTACTTTCAACCTGAAGGTGTCTTCAGGTCGAAAATGAGTCTCTTATTGACAGCAAATAGATGGGTTTTGTTTTTTTATCCATTCTGCTACCCTGTGTCATTTGGTTGGAGCATTCAGTCCATTTACATTCAGTGTTATTATTGAGAAATGTGGGTTTAGAGTCATTGTGTTTATAGAATTCATGTTTATAGTGGTGTCTCTGGCACCTTGTATTCTTTGCAACATTTCCCTCATAGAATCCCTCTTAGGATTTCTTGTAGGGCTGGTTTGGTGGTCATGAATTCTCTCAATTTTTGTTTATTTAGGAACACTTTTATCTCTCCTATTTTGAAAGACAGGCTTGCTGGATAAAGGATTCTTGGATGCATGTTTTTTCTGTTCATCACATTGAAGATTTCCTGCCATTCTTTCCTGGCCTGCCAAGTTTCATTAGATAGGTCTGTAACCACTCTGATAGGTTTCCCTTTGTACGTGAGGGCCCTTTTCTCCCTAGCTGCTTTCAGAATTCTCTCTTTATCTTTATATTTTGCCAGTTTCACTATGATATGTCGTGCTGAAGGTCGATTCAAGTTACGTCTTAAGGGGGTTCTTTGTGCCTCTTGAATTTGAATGTCTATTTCTTTTCTCAGATTTGGGAAATTCTTCGTTATAATTTGGTCTAGTATCCCTTCAGGCCCTTTCTCTCTGTCTTCCTCTTCAGGTGATCCTATGATACGGATGTTGTTCCGTTTGATTGTATCACTCAGGTCTCGAATTCACCTTTCCTGCTCCTGGATTAATTTCTCTCTCTTTTTTCAGCTTCCTCTTTTGCTATAACTATATCTTCTAATTCACCTATTCTTCTCTTTGCCTTGTCAATCCTTGAGGTGGCTGCCTCCATTTTGTTATTCACCTCATTTATAGCCTTTTTAAACTCATCACACCTATTTTCAAAGTGTCTAGTCATTGTCTCAGTTGCTTCTTTCATGCTTTTTTCAACCCCAGCGATTAATTTTATGACAGGCATTTTAAATTCTTGATCCAATATGTTGTCTAGATCTGCCTTGAGCAGTTCTGTGGCTGTGACTTCCTCCTGGAGGTTCTTCAGGGGAGAGTTCTTTTATTTTGTCATTTTTGCTAGTTTTCTGTCTATTGTCAGCTTTAAAAAGCTCATTGTGCACTGTGCATCTGTTAATATTGCTCTGTTAAAGGAGGCTTATTGACTGTCCAGGGACTGTTGTTTCAGGAAATATTCTTTTAATGGTGTCTCTCAGTTTCTCTTGTTGTGCCTTTGAATATTTTATTTCCCTACTCAGCAATATTTGGGACTCGCCTTCATGCACACTTTGGCTTGTTTCTTGGTGTAGCCCTAAGAAGGAAAACAGACAGACAAACACAGAGGGAACAGAAGCACACAAATGCACAGACAAATCAAACAAACAAACACATCATAAGGGGGAAAAAAAAGAAAGAAAATGGAGAGGACAGAGATGAAAAGAAGAGAAGAAAAAAAATAAAGGGGGTCAGAGACAACAAAGGACAATGGACAGTCTAAACGTGTATGACCAGTTGAGGGGAGAGGTAAGGATGAGATACAGGAGAATATATCTGGATTGCAAGAAGGTAAAGGGAGAAAGGAGGAAGGAAAATAAGGAGTAAAAATTTAAAAAAAATTTAAGTAAAAGTAATAATAATAAAAAATAAGTACCAAAAAAAGAAGAAAAAAATGAAGAGAAAAAGAAAAAAAAAAACAGCAGCTCCCTCTCATGGATAGGCATGGTTTGGTGTGGTAGGTCTCTGAGGCTGCTCTCAGCGGCTCCACCTTGGTGTCTGCAGAGAGTAGAATGGCGGCACGCCAAGCTTCGCTGGAACTACACACTCATAGGCCACTCTAATGAGTCCAATCTCCTTGTGCCGTGGTTGAGCCAAGTTGTATTTTCTAGGCCTGCCTTGGTTCATAGTTCTAGTCCATGTACTTTTATGCTACCACAGATGAGATGTACTTGCTTTGGTGTCTGGCTTCTTAGGGGGAGGGATCAGTTTGTCTTGGCCCAGGCAGGGATTTTGGCTGCCCTTGCCTGAGGTGAGGTGTGCTGCCTGAGGTGAGGTGCACAGGAGGAGGTGAAGTGCATGCCCTCACAGACACAACTGCAGGTTCCCAGTCCCCAGCCGGTATCGCGATCCCGTTGAGGGAGGGATGAGTTTCTCTTGGCGCCAGCTAGGATTTGCGCAGCTATTGCCCAAGGCGCCGGGTGCTGCCAGAAATGAGCTGGGAGCTCCTGTAGCCTGACCGCACGCCCAGGTCTCCACCGCCGCCAACTCTTTGCCGGGATTGCGCAGGGGTGGGGGCTATTTTTTCCCTGTTGCCACCCAGGATTTGGGATTCGTGCGGCCAATGCTGGGGGTGAGATGCGCCGTGGAAATGAGGTGCGTGCTCCGACTCCCAAAACCAAGGTCAAAGTGAGTGCCCCTGGCACCACCGCTGTGGCCACTGACTCCCTGCCTAGATGGCACAGGGCTGGAAGCTGTTCTTTCCCTTGGGCCACCTGGGTTCAGGATTCAGGCTACCCAGCAGTTATATATGGAGTGAGAGTTTCTCTCTCCAAGTGCGACCAAACGTTCTTTATCTCTTCCCCAGAGATAGTACTATGAGCGTGTTCCGTTTCTCTGTCTCCTCCCTTTGTCTCTCAGGCTCTGCGCGCTTTCCCCGTGTTGGGCTGGGGCTCCCACCTCCCCTGCCTGTCTTGGGCTGGCCCATTTTCCAATCTCTCCAGTTCGCACTCACTCACTCAGGTATCTTTGAGGTTGTCTTCTTTCTGGAGTTCGTATTTTCTCCTTCCGCTCTTGTAGATGAGAGTAATGTCCTTCTCAGTTTGATAGATGGGGCAGACGGAGTTTACTCTTCCTCTCCCTTCCTCTCCGCCATCTTGGCTCCTCAGGTATTGCTTTTTAAATCACCATGAATAATTTCCTTTCCACTCTCCCAAGAGAGTTTAAATATAATCATTAAAATTTCTAGATTTTAGATTATGAACCTAGGGCTACTGAATTTTATTTACGAGAATGAAATTAGATGATTGGATAAATTATTGGTGACTTTGCCAATAACTGTGACTCTCGTGGGATTATTTTTGAAATGCTATTTTTTTTAACTTTTAAGGTTCCTGCTGATATGTGTTAAAAATTATTCTAAACTTTAAAATTTAACTTAAATAATTTAAAATTTTTGTTAAGTTTTATTTTTGTTAAAATAGTAAAGAAGACGTCATTCAGGACTCTTGTAGTAAGAGCATTGCTGTAGGACATAGAGAGAGTGTTCAACTCCAAATACAATAAAGACAGCTGGAGATCAATAGCCAGCAAGCAGAGAGAAGGGGTCAGTGGATGAAAAATTACCAAGAGGAGGGGCGCCTGGGTGGCTCAGTCAGTTGGGCGTCTGGCTTTGGCTCAGGTCATGATCTCACAGTTTGTGGGTTCAAGCCCTGTGTCGGGCTCTGTGCTGACTGCTAGCTCAGAGCCTGGAGCCTGTTTTAGATTCTGTGTCTCCCTCTCTCTCTGACTCTCCCCTGCTCATGCAGTCTCTCTCTGTCTCTCTCAAAAAAAAAAAAATTACCAAGAGGAGACATTAAGGATGGGGGAACGTGCTGAACCACTGTAACAGGATTCTTGCCAAAGGGAGGACAAGGACAGACACATAAAAAGTGGGGGACGAGGAACTTGATCCCAGCAAGGATCAGGGTAGAGACTGGAGGCTGAGGCCCAGTCGAGAAAGGTCTTAGAGGAGCCTGACTAAAGTTTGATCAAAGAGAGTCTTTGTCATATGTACGAAATTGTGTTGTCTACCGCAGAAAGGGGAGTAAGGGCCCTGGTACAGTTAATCTGAGAGGGGACGGCCCTTCTCAGACTTGCAGTTGAGAGGTGGGTAACACAGGGTTGCTGTGAGAGGGCCCAGTTCTTTTCTCCTGACGGGTGACTACAAATGCCACAGTGGGGACGGAGTGAGCAGCTGGGCCAGCCAGACCTTACGGACCTTCTCACTGTGGCCCACCCCATCTAGTCCAGCCACACAGTTTGTTGTTAAACTAGATCCAGGGATTATTTTTGCATATGCTGTAAGAAAGTAATTTAGTTTCATTCTTTTGCATGTAGAAGTCCAATGAACTCAAACTGGGTTGAAGACCAGAAACCACAAAATTCCTAGAAGAAAACATAGGCAATAATTTATTTTTGTCATTGGCCATAGACACATTTTTCTAGATATATCTCCTCAGGCAAGGGAGACAAAAGCAAAATTAAACTATTGGGACTACATCAAAATAAAAAGCTTTTGCACAGCAAAGGAAACCATCAACCAAAAAGGCAATGTACTGAATGGGAGAAAATATTTGCAAATCATATATCCAATAAGAAGTGAATGTCTAAAATATATAAAGAAATTGTACAACTCAACACCAAAAAACCCTGAATAATCTGAATTAAAAGTGGGCAAGATGCCCTGAATAGATATTTTTCAGAAATAGACATAGGGATGACCAATAGACACATGAAAGGATATTCAGCATCACTAATCATCAGGGAAATGCAAATAAAAACCACAATGAAATATCACCTTACACCTGTCAGAATGGCTAGAGTAAAAAAAGACAAGAAATAACAAGTGTTGATGAAGATGTGGAGGAAAGCACCCTCATGCACTGTTGGTGAGAATGTAAATTGGTGCAGCCACTGTGGAAAACTATATGGAGGCTCCTCAAAAAAATAAAAGTAGAATTACCGTATGATCCAGTAATCCCATTCCAGAGTATTTGCCCGAAGAAAACAAAAACACTAATTTGAAAAGATAAGTGCACTGATATGTTCATTGTTGTGTTATTTACAATAGCCAAATTATGGAAACAACCTCTGTCCATCAATAGATGAATAGATAAATAAGATGTCTGTATATGTGTATATATGTATGTATGTACTCAAACATAAAAAATGAGATCTTGTCATTTGCAATAATGTGGATATACCTAGAGCTTATAATGCTATAGCAAGACAAATACCATTTTATTTAACTCTTATGTGGAGTGTAAGAAAAAAAGACAGACAAAAAAAAAAGAGTCTTAGGGGTGCCTGGGTGGCTCAGTCAGTTAAGCATCTGACTTCAGCTCAGGTCATGATCTCAGGGTTCGTGGGTTCGAGCCTCCCATCGAGTTCTGTGCTGACAGTTTGGAGCCTGGAGCCTGCTTCAGATTCTGTGTCTCCGTCTCTCTCTCCCCCATTCATCCTCTCTCCCTCTCTCTGTCTCCCTCAAAAATAAACATTAAAAACAAAAACAAAAAAAACAGACTCTTAAATACAGAGAAGAAACTGATAACCACCAGAGGGGAGGTGGGTAGGGGGAATGGGTGAAATAGATAAAGAGGATCAAGATGAGAAGTCAGTAATGTGTAGTAGTGGGTTTTTGTTTGTTTTGTTTTTAGATTTTTTTTTTTAAGTAAATTCTCCACCCAGCGTGAGGCTCAAACTTATGACCTCATGATCAAGAACCACATAACTCTACTGATGGAACCAGCCAGGCACCCCAATGTGTAGAAATATTCAGTGATTATATTGTACACCTGAAACTAATATAACACTGTATGTTAATTATACTTAAAAAAAAAAAAAAAAACTAGGGGTTCCTGGGTGGCTTAGTTGGTTCAGGATCCAACTTCGGCTCAAGTCATGATCTCAAGGTCCATGGGTTTGAGCCCCACATCAGGTTCCATGCCTCCAGCTTAGAGCCTGGAGCCTGCTTCAGATTCTTTGTTTCTCTCTTTCTCTGTCCCTCCTCCACTCATGCTTGTGCGCGCTCTCTCTCTCTCAAAAATAAACATTAAAAAAAAACTATATCCAGGGAGACTTGGAAGTATTGTTGCATGTCTCAGAGTCAAAATAGAAGAATCAGATCACCTTTTACTAGGATAATGTATTTTTTTCATTGGAAGTACATTTTTAGATTATAAACTTGATGTTGTGCATAGTCACCTCAAAAGCTTGTTCAATTTCTTTGTGCGTGTGTGTGTAGTAAGATATGCATATAAAATTCATCATTTTGACTTAAAAATTTTGTTTTCATTTTAACTCTTTTTAAGTATACAGTTCAGTGGCACGAAGGTACATTCACATTCTTCGTTATTCATTTCCAGAACTTTTCCATCACACTAAAATGATTAACACTAAACTCCCAATTTCCCCTTCCCCTTAGTCCTTGGCAACTCTCATTCTACTTTCTGTCTCTATGAATTTGACTATTCTAGGTTGTGATTGACTTATTTCACTTAGCATGATGTCTTCAAGATTCATCCATGTTGTAGTGTGTGTCAAAATTTCCTTCCTTTTGAGGGCTGAGTAATATTCCATTGTATGCATATACCATACTTTGTTTATACATTTATCTGTCAAAGGACACTTGAATTGCTTCCAGCTTTTGGCTATTGTGAATGATGCTGCTGTGAACATGGATGTAAAAATATCTGTTCAGGGGCACCTGAGTGGCTCAGTGGTTAAGCATCTGGCTTCGGCTCAGGTCATAATCTCGTAGTTGGTGGGTTCAACCCCCGCGTTGGGCTCTGTGCTGACAACTAGCCCAAAGCCTGGAGCCTGCTTTCAATTCTGTGTCTCCCTCTCTCTCTGACCCTCCTCTGCTCGCACTCTCTCGCTCTGTCTCTCACAAATAAATAAAAAACATTAAAAAAAAAAAAAAGACCGCAGAATAAATGTATGCTTAACTTAAAAAAAAATATATCTGTTTCAGTCCTTTTAAATTTGGGAGGTATATTCTAGAAGTGGAATTGCTGGATCGTTTGGTAATTATGTTTTTAATTTCTTGAGGAACCATCATACTGTTTCCTACAGTATTTTACATTTTACATTCCCAGTAGCAATGCACAAGAATTCCAGTTTCTCTATATCCTCATCAACATTTGTTCTTTTCTTTCTCTCTTTTGGTTTTTTTTTTTTATAGTAGCCATCCTGATGGGTGTGAAGTGGTATGTCATTGTAGTTTTGATTTGCATTTCCCTGATGATTAATGATGTTGAGCATCTTTTCATGTGATTATATATACCATTCATATATCTTTTTTGGAGAAATATCTGCTCAAGCCCTTTGCCTATTTTTAAATTGAGTTGTTTGGGGTTTTTTTGTTGATGAGTGTAAGAATTTTTATATATTCTGGATATTAATCCCTTATCAGACATATGATTTGCAAATATTTTCTATCATTATTAAGTTTCCTTTTCACTCTGATAGTATCCTTTGATACATAAAGGTTTTAAAGTTTGATGAAATCCAATTTATCTATTTTTTGTTGTCTGTGTTTTGGTGTCATATCAAAGAATTCATTGCAAAATTCAATGTCATGAACCTTTAGCCTTATATTTTCTGCTAAGTTTTATAGTTTTATGTCTCATGTTTAGATCTTTGATCCATTATTTAAAATATTTATTTTTGAGAGAGAGAGGAGAGGAAAGGGGCAGAGGTGGGAGGAAACAGATGATCCAAAGAGGGCTCTGTGCTGACAGCAGAGAGCCTGATGTGAGGCTCAGACTTACGAACCACGAGATCATGACCTGAACAGAAGTTGACCACTTAACTGACTGAGCCTCCCAGGCACCCCAGGTGTTTGATCCATTTGAGTTAATTTTTGTATATAGTGTAAGGTATGAGTGCAGTTTCATTTTTTTGCATGTGGATATTCAGTTTTCCCAGCACCATGTGTTGAAGGCTGTCTTTTCCCCATTGAATGGTCTTGGCACCTTTGTGATTAATCATTCCATTTTATCTCACATTCAGAAGAGGAAACTGCTAGAACTGTATCACTTTTCAGTAGGCTTTCAAAATCTATGTATCCACTACAGTTTTTCACCAGCCCTTTGTAAGTCAATAAGAGGTAGTGACTTTACTTTTATTAGGTGTGATAAGGCCTGGCCCTATGAAGGATTCTGCCAGTCTGATATACTTGTATGGTTTGAGGAAACCCAGACCTCTCCAAATTTTCTTTGTTGGGTATCCTATAGATTGGGCTTTCCTCGTAAGGAATATATTTCTTTAGTTTAACAAACCTTTAGAATGCCAGTACATGTGGGAGGAATAAAATACATTAGTCATTTACACACCAGTGTGAATTCATTTACAACATTACATTCCTCATGGTTGATTAACTGAGAAGAAAGGAATTTTAACTTAAACTTTATTGGAGGTTTGGTGAGAGGGAAAATCACTACTTTAAGGAAAAAGCCACCTTCCAAGGAGGGCAGGCCTGAGTTTGGTGCTACCCTGGGCAGCATGAGGCATTGAGCCAAGAGAAAACCATAGCCCAGAAGGGGAAGTAGGAGAATCTAAAGATAAATTTTGCCTACTTCACAGCTGTGTCAGGGAGAAGTTCTAGAAGTGAGCATGAGTAATCCATTGATGTGCATGACCTACACCCGTCTCTTTTATGTTTATTTTAAAGCAATAGTTCATGTTTCTCCAGACCTGGCAGCATTTCTTTTAGTTATTGTCTGAAAACATCTAACAGAGAATTTTCTTAATGTGACCCTCACCTCTACCTCCAACACACACACACACACACACACACACACATCTCTCCTTAGGATTTGTTACAATTTTGTAGTGATTCTAATTTGAGTTGATTATGCATATTTAAATAGTAGATACACTGAAGCTGTTGAGTACTGGATATTTTATTTTTTGAGAGAGAAGGAAGGTATAAGTGAGCGGGGGCAGAGAGAATTGCAGGAGGGGCGGAGAGGGAGAAGGAGAAAGAGAGAGAGAGAGAAGTGGGGCTCACCAAGCGTGGCTCATCAAGTGTGGCTCAAGCCAGTTCACCTTGGTTCAGTTACCTCTAAAACACCTTTTATTCACAAAGGAAAAGATGTGTCCAGATCACATTCAAAGTGTGTATGTCATTAATACCTTAGTCTCATTAATGTGGCCATGGAAGACTTCACCATTGCTGGAGGAAAGTCTCAGAAGAAATACCACTGATGCCAAACACACTCTTTCTGAGTTTGCTACAAGGTTTTCCCCTCTTCTATTATGGAACTACTTCTCTGTTACTTCTTGGTCTTTGTACTGTTATAGAAGAGTGGACTTGTGACAGTAGAGTATAAGATACCACATAGCACTCTACCCAATACTTTTTCCTGTAACAAACCACACTTGACTGTGTTTTATAAGTTAATGAGAGACTGTCTTGTGCTATTATGAGGAAGCTGGGGTTTCCACTTTGATTATCTTTTAGCTGGCATATCCATCCTTCCTTCCTTCAATCCTTCCTTCCTCCCTCCCTCCCCTCCCATCCCATCCCATCCCAGCCCATTCCGTGATGTCCAACTTCAGGACCGCAAATCTCATGACTAATATTCCCTACTCTTAGATAGCCTATATGACCATTCCATAAAAAAAAATGTATACAACAAAGAAAAATGTACTTTAACACAGTTGTGGTCATCTTGCTTGGTTAGCTTTTATAATTCCTTTATTTACATTTTGAGGAATGTGGTTTTCCCTGTTTGGAATTTTTACTCTTATTTGAGGTAATCTCTGACTAAAATAATACAGTAGCTAATAAGATTTTAAGTAGGGTAGAATGGAATAGAAAGCATCTTTAACCTTGGGAATAAGATATATACATTTTTCTTTTAAGGTTCCAGTGTGGCAGCATGCGTATATCATATGTCCCAAGTCATCAGATTTTGCACATTAAATAATGCAGTTTTTTTGTGTATCAGTTATGTCTCAACTAAGCTGCTTATTTAAAAAAAATAATAACTTTGTTTCTGTCAAATAAATAGATACTCACTCTTGCAAAAAAAAAAAAAAGATTCTAGTAAATGGAAAAAGATACCATATTCATAGATTGGAGGGCTTAATATTGTCCAAATGTCAGTTCTCTCCCAAAGTAGTGTAGAGATTAAATACAATCTCAATCTTAATTCCTGCAGGGATTTTAAGTAGAAATTGACACAGTGTGATTCTAAACTCTGTATGGAAATGCAAAGGATCTATCCTTGCCAAAACAGTTTTTAAGAAAAATAAAGCTAGAGAACTTAAGTTATCTAAGTCAAGATTTGCAGTACAGAGCTACAATAATCAAAACAGTGTGGTGCTGTCAGAAGAGAGAAAAGTATGGAATAAGGACAGAAATAGATCGTCACTTACTGGGCAATTTATTTTTGTCAAAGGGGAAAGTATTTCAATCAGAAAACAATATTTTCAACAAATGGTGCAGGAATAACTGAATAACCACATTTAAAAAAATGAACTTTGACCCATATGTCACATCATATACAAAACTTCATTTAAGATAGATGCTAGACCTGGGGCTCCTGGGTGGCTCAATTGGTTATGCATCCAACTTTGGCTCAGGTCATGATCTCATGGTTTGTGGGTTCAAGCCCCGCATTGGGCTCTGTGCTGGCAGCTCAAAGCCTGGAGCCTGCTTCAGATTCTGTGTCTCTGTCTGTCTCTCTCTTTTTCTCTCTGTCCCTCCCCCCCTCATGCTCACTCTCGCTTGCTCTCGCATGCGTGCTCTCTCTCTTTCTCTCCACCTCTCAAAAATAAACAAACATTCAAGAGCAAAAATGAACTATTGGGAACTCATCAAGATAAAAAGCTTCTGTACTGCAAAGGAAACAATCAATAAAACTAATTGTCAACTGACAGAATGGGAAAAGATAGTTGCAAATGACATATTGGATAAAGGGCTAGCATCCAAAATCTATAAGGAACTCAACAAACTCCACACCCAAAAAATGAATAATCCATGGAAATGGGCAGAAGACATCAATAGATACTTCTCCAAAGAGGACATCCAGATGGCCAACAGACACATGAAATGGTGCTCAGCGTCACTCATTATCAGGGAAATACAAATCAAAACCACACTGAGATACCAACTCAGGCTGCTCAGAGTGGCTAAAATGAACAAATCAGGAGACTATAGATGCTGGCAAGGGTGTGGAGAGACGGGCACCCTCCTACACTGTTGGTGGGAATGTAAACTGGTGCAGCCGCTCTGGAAAACAGTGTGGAGGTTCCTCAAAAAACTATCCATAGAACTCCCCTATGACCCAGCAATAGCACTGCTAGGGATTTACCCAAGGGATACAGAAGTGCTGATGCATAGGAGCACATGTACCCCAATGTTCATGGCAGCACTGTCAACAATAACCAAAACATAGAAAGAGCCTAAATGTCCATCAATTGATGAATGGATCAAGAAGATGTGGTACATATATACAACGGAATACTACATGGCAATGAGAAAGAATGAAATCTGGCCATTTGTAGCAAAGTGGATGGACCTAGAGGGAGTCATGCTAAGCGAAATAAGTCAGGCAGAGAAGGACAGATACCATGTGTTTGCACTCATAGGTCTAACAGGAGAAACCTAACAGAGGACCATGGGGAGGGGAAGGGGGGAAAAAGTTAGGGAGAGGAAGAGAGGCAAATCATGAGATTCTTGAATACTGAGAACAAACTGAGGGCCGATGGGGATGGGGGAGAGGGGAAGGGGGGGGTGATGGGCATGAAAGAGGGCACTTGTGGGGATGAACACTGGATGTTTTATGGAAACCAACTTGACAATACACTATAAAAAATAAATATATAAATAAACATTAAAAACTTAAAAGATAGATGCTAGACCTAAATGTAAAAGTTAAAATTATAATGCTCTAGAAAGAAAACTTAATACATTCATAAACTAGGGATAGACTTTGTCTTTTAGATAGGACTCAGAAAGCAGTTATCACAAAAAAATTTGTAAATTGTAGTTCTTCAAAATTAAATATTTTTGTTTATCAAAAACACTGTTAAAAATAAATAAGCAATCAGTAGCCTGGAAGGAGTGGCAAAATGTATATCTAATCTAATAAAGGATTTATATCCTTATATCCTGAAAAACATATATGTGTGTGTGTGTGTGTGTGTGTATGTATATATATAAAATTTAGTAATAAAAACAATCCACTTTAAAAGATGGACAAAAGCATTAAACCGATGTTTCACAAAGGAAAATATTTGAATGGGCAGTAAGCACATGAAAAGATGTTCAATATCATTACTCATCAGAGAAATGCAAATTAAAACCACAATAAGCTAGTGCTGTACACCCATTAAAATGGCTAAAATTGAAAAGACTGACAACAGCAATTGCTGGTGAAGCTGTAAGCAACTCTTCTGCATTACCAGTGGGAATATAAAATAGTACATCCACTTTGGGAAAAGGTTTAGCAGTTTTACCTAGCCCCCTTCTTTTTTTAAATTTAAATTCAAGTTAGTTAGCATATAGTGTAGTCTTGGCTTCCGGAGTAGAACCCAATGATTCATCTCTAATTCCCAGTGCTCATCCTAAAAAGTGCCCTTTATTTATTTTTTTTTAAAGAAATGAAATAAAGGATTCTCGTGTATTTGCTTCTCATCCATGGGCTTAACAAACCTAAGCAGAACATAAGAAGTAAATCTACTGCACCGTATTCTCTTGCAATCCAAAGTGCAGTATAAATGAATCTGGAAAAATGTGTTATAAATTCTTTAAGTCAGAGGTAGGTAACTGAAAGCTCATCATATTACATATCACATTTTTAAACTTTTCATTACTGTGATCTGTTTCATGCCCATCACCCATTTGATGTACCGCCACCCCCGCCCCTCCCCCCCTCCGCCACCCACCTACCCTCCAGGAACCCTCAGTTTGTTCTCTGTATTGAAGAGCCTCTTTTGGTTTCCTTCCCTCTGTGTTTTATCTTATTTTTCCTTCCCTTCCCCTATGTTCATTTCTTGCGTTTCTCAGATTAGCAATTTTACCTACCTTTTGACTTAGAAATTCCACTTCTCAGAGAAATGAACTACATGTTCACAAAAAGACTTGTACAAGGATGTTCCTTGTAGCTGTATTTATAATAATTCCAGGAAGGAAACATCCCCAAAGTGGATCAATAGAGAAGGGTAGACAAATTGTGTTGTATTTATACTAGGAATGAACTAGTCATTTTCAACAACATTGGATAGGTCTCAAAAATATGCTGAGTCAGAGAAACAAGATACAAGAGGACATTTTGTATGATTTCATGTATAGAAATTCTAGAAGAGGCAAAAACAAGGTAGAAAAATAAAAAAACAGCAGCGGTTTCTTCTGAGGGCGGCGTTTGTTGAGAAGGGACATGGGGACACTTTCTGGAGAGATGGAAATATTCTGAATTATAATGGGAGTGTGGTTCACCTGCAGGGATCCGTTTGTCAGATGGTACAGCATTTGTGCATTTCAGTGTACGGATAAATTTAGCTCCGAAAGCTGTAAAACAGTAATAGTTGAGCAAGGAGTTGGTAGAGGTAAAGGTGGTGCAGGGACAAGCAGGATCCTGGTAGTTGTTAAAATCGTGTGGTGGGTACATGGGAGAGCTATTTCCTTTACATTTATCTGTTTGAATTTTTTTATAATAAAAGTTTTAAAACGTGTTTATAAAATAGAAAAAGTTGGGGCACCTGGGGGCTTGGTTAAGCGTCTGACTTCAGCTCAGGTCAAGATCTCATGGTTTGTGGGTTTGAGCCCCACGTCCTGCTCTGTGCTGACAGCATGGAGCCTGGAGCCTGCTTCCGTTTCTGTGTCTCCTCTCTCTGCCGCTCACCATCTCCCTCCCTCTCTCTTCTCTCTGTTTCTCAAAAATGAATAAATGTTAAAAAAAAAATTCTTTTAATATAAAAAGTTAATTGGGTGGATGGATCATGGATTGCTCTTGCTGCTGTACTTTTCTTGGGTAATACTCGATTATCCATATTAATGGGGCAGAACAGCGGTGGTTTAAGATCACAAGCTTTGGAACCATTTATTAGCTGTGTGGCTTTCAGAAAATTTCTTGATTTCTCCATAGGCCAAGTCCCTTTGTGAGGCTTCAGGGAGATGAAATATGTGTAAAATACTTTGCCAAGTTCTTGCTCAGCAAATGTCGGTTACTATTACTAGTGGAGGGAAAATGTGGCAGGGATCACTCTACAAAATTTATTCTTATTTAACTTGTTTTCTATTTAATTTGAATGGGACTGTGCCTGCTATTTGAGGAATCAACCCAGTGGAGCCACACTGGGGAAGGTGTGGCTGAGAAGAAATTACAAAAGGGTACTTGCCCTTGCAGTGAACTCTTCTGCTTTAGGTTTAACTTGACATTTAACACCTTAACTTTATCTCTAAGAGGCCATCTTCAAATTTCTAACATAAAACTCATAAAACAGTAACACACACAATCCTGAAATCTGGTTTTCCTGTTTGTTTGCTTTTTGGATTTGTATTATTTGTTTCTTTTGCGGGCACCTGTCTCTGGGATGTTTTGCTTGGGCTAGTGTTTAAATTGGCTCCATTTTCTACTTCAAAACAGCTAGTAGTGGGGAGAGAAGTCTAGGATTTGGGGATCTAAAAATAGCAAAATAAATAGTCCCCAGCTGGCTAATAAAAAAAAGCAA